>JAXGGA010010822.1:0-45149 GCA_038373865.1 Uloborus plumipes
ACCGTTTCTGATATTAATAAATCCATAAAAACACATACATCAATAAAATCGTATTTGTATGGAACAAAAACATTTCAAACCATGTTTACGTACAGCATAAGAGAAATGTAATCTTTATTCTATCAAGTGAAACTGAAACAATTTAACAGTTTTCTTACGACGTAATCCTCTTACGGAAGCTGTCATCCCTCTGCTTATGTGTCATTAAAGAAGACAGTAAATGCCGCTTAATGACCTGCTGCAGGAAATCTGGTACGAAAGCTCAGAAGTTTATGCAAATGGAAAGTGCTTAAGGTCAAGAACTAGAACCTTTACTCCCACATTTTCTTAGAAAAGTTTTATTGAAAAAGAGGTAGGTTTTTACGAGCTGAGCAAATGGATTTTTGATTATAGTTGTAAAACGGCCCGATTGGAGATTTTTTCATTGTCAGTGAATGTGCATTGTGAAAATTTCACAATTAAATTTAGAAGAAGTAAAAATGATTTTATAAAAGCTGCTTTTGAAATTTTCTTTTCAATGTAAGCTGTTTATATTAAAACGATGCTTAAAGTGCAAAAAGGTATTAGTGTAAGAACCATCAGTTACCTTTACGAAGTAAGTTAATGATAAGTTAATAAACTTCTACACTTAAAAAATAATAACTTGGAGTTATTATAAATACAAAGTAAAAAATGACTGTTGTTTTCACAGTATAATACAGCTAATTGAATAGTAATAAACTGTAAAAATTGCTAATTTTACAATAATAAACTGTAAAATTGCTAACTTTACAGTACTAAGCTGTAAAATTGCCAATTTTACAGTAATAAACAGTAAAGTTGCAGTTTATTATCGCACATTTTACAGTTTTAAACTGGAACCTCTGCTGCCAGTATTATACTGTTGTTTTT
The DNA here is from genome assembly GCA_038373865.1 of Uloborus plumipes. NCBI lineage: Eukaryota > Metazoa > Arthropoda > Arachnida > Araneae > Uloboridae > Uloborus > Uloborus plumipes. The sequence goes on from JAXGGA010010822.1 coordinate 892, forward strand.
ACAGTATAATACAGCTAAATTTTATGGCAATAAACAGTAAAATTGCTTACTTTACAGTAAGAAACTGTAAAATTGCTGCCCATTTTACAGTTTTAAATTGGAACCACGGCTACCAGAATTACACTGTTAAAACAACAGTTCCTTTTTTGCAGTGTAGGATAACATACATCACATTGATTAAGTTTGTGTTGCATTTTTTGGAATAAAACTTTCAAAAAATGCCGTTAATGTAATACAAAATTATTTGCTTGTTCCCTCGAGATTGGGATATAATAGTTCAGTTGCACATAGTAATGGCTTTATGTATCAATGGTCATTATGTCATATTTTGTTGATAATGCTCTTCGAGTACAGTATTAATCAGATTGGAGACCCATTTCCTAATTGCATTTTTTTTTGTTATTGCATTGGAGTATAACATTTAGCACACTATTTGCACAATATTTCTATACTGGAGGCTTTCGTCAGACGTATATATGCGATACATTAGATGCCACACCGATTGTTCTTCTTAGCGCATATGAGCTGTTATAGCAAACAAAGAGTTAAACTTAAATGAGAGAAAAGTTTTCAGTTAGCGATTAATTCCTTTATTGTTGAAAAAAAAGCAAGAAAAAATATAAATATATATGTATTATTTTAATTTTATTTATTTTGAAATTTATCCTTCAATTTTTACTCACGTCAATATTGAAACCAGAGCTCTTAAAATATTTTTTTTTTAAGCATGTCTTTCGTTCTACGTGATTTAAGCAATTTTACGCAATAGCAAGTAATAAGCTCATGAAACGGATAATAATTTTTCCTGTTACCGTAAATCAGGGTTACTTGGACCCACAAGAGGGCTACTTGAGCCCACAGTAAAATGATAAAATCTGGGTTCGGTACTAGCTTAAGAGACTGCAGAGGGCTTATACCTAGTGGAGAAACGAGGAACTACGTGCAAGTCTTCAACTAGTAGGTACCAAACCTAGACTTTATCATTTTATTGTAGTGGGCTCAAGTAACCCCCTAGGTTCCAAGTAACCCTGATTTACGGTATATGATATGGTGTTAATTTTATTTAACTTGGGGGAGTAGAGTAGAAACAGAAGAATTTAAAACCAAACTTCACAAACAATATTATAAATGTAAATATATAGCCGTGGTTAAGAATAATTATTTAGGAGAATTTTGCTGCCTTTGAAATTAAAAGGAACAGCAAAGTCAGACTTGCGAGATTAGAAATTGTATTAGATTTGGAACAAAACTTATCAAACAATAAGAAAGTATCATTTAATTTGAAACCATTCAAGTTAATGTTGACAGGAAGGAAATAACAAATAAGGCATAAAAATGATCTTTGCAGGGGAACGCATGAGGCTTAAGAACGATTTTAAATCCCTTACTTGTGCTGAAAAGAGTCGGTAGAGATTTTCTCCCAGTTGGGGGGGGGGGAATCTTAATGTATCCCCAAGTGAACACGACCAAAGAAAACATGATACACTTGCCTAATTCTGGGATAAAACTATAAAGAAGGAGTGGAAAAAAATCGGAATTGTAAATAGTGCACTCGTAAAGTAAAACTAGTAAACTCAAAAAAGAAAAAAAAAGCACTAGAGTATAATACATAAATACGGGATGAAAATGATGCCATGTGCGGGCCGTGTTAATAAAACAAAAAGTAAGACTTCAGACATTACTTTTGAAATATTTGATTAGATTTTTCTAATGCTTCCAACCCTGTGTAATTTTTTTCTTTTTTGTGAGCATTATTTTCCTTGAAGAACACAAAAGTTATTTTGGAATGACGAAGAAAAACATTGTTTTGTTTAGAGAGAAAAAAAATGTTTTTTGAAATAACAAAATTATACTTTAGTTTCTTTCTTTCGATAATTAAATTATTGATGCACACAAATGAGTACACAAGCAAGCTCATTCTTTGACTTTTAATGACATAAAAAGTGTAATGCGTGACTAAAACACTCCAAATTATTCAACATTTTAATCTTTTTGTAAACTAAGACAAAAATACGAGGAAAATATTTTTTATTTTACTTTTAGAGATAAATTCAGGTGGGAAAGGAAATATTGCCTTATCGTTGAGACGTAATAAAAAAGTGAAACAAAAGCGTGCATAAATAAATGTTCTAAACAACATGGCAAATTAATACAAGGTCAGAACAACTCGTTACCTGTGCAGTTAAACTAGTTAGTAGTTTTCTGAGTACGTACTTCGCAGACTTACAAAAAAAAAAAAATCTTAATTGTTACAGCCACTTTCGCGGTATTTTTTTTTCTTTCAATTACCGCAGCAGTAACTTTCGTACATGTGATCTTCGTGCGTAACTTCGGTACTTCGGTAACAGTACTTCTTGCTGAGCAATCGGATGTTTCTTTAATCACGTGAGCTGTATAATCAGTCAAAACTTTTCTGTGACAAATTCCAGAAACTGAGACGGCTAGGGCAACATGACAGTAAGTAAATAATATCTAAGACCATACTCCATCTGTGATGGAGTACGCTGCGATCGTACTCAATCTGCGATGGAGTACGCTGCGGTCGTACTCAATCTGCGATAGAGTACGATCTTAGTGATAAATATGTTACACTTGGAGTAGTGAGTTCGTCTATGACCCTTGCTCCATTCTAAAATTTTTCAGGTGAACTGTATCGATAACATTATTTCAGTATGTAACAAAGGTAAAACTCTGCAGTTCGGGCATATCCAACGTTGCAACGGAGTAATGATATGGTTAAGATCTGCGCAAACTTCAAAATGTTTCCAGGTTAGATTTGCGCAAACTATTGAATGTATTTTTTTTTTTTAATAAATAGCAGTACGTTGTTATATTTTTAGCACTGCTACTGTAAGTACACTGATCAATCTAAAGTTGTGAGCATGACATTTTCCGCATATATTTGTACTTAATTCTTGGGATTTTGAGCATCTGTTTTTAATATTTATATATTTGAGAAACAGGAGTTATTATATATCTTAATATAAAGTTCTGGTTTTCTAAAAAAAAAGTTATTTATTCAAAAAATGATCTGTACGTGTTACGGGAGTGACATAAACAACGCACCCATAACAGGTCGAATTCATTATTTTTTGAATACAAGTTAAAAGAAAAAAAAACTGTTGATAGTTTGCCTCTTCAAATGGCAAATTGATCTTAAGTGCAGAAACCAAACATGTAGGATTTTTTAAATTAAATATATTTTACTTTGGGCCTTCAGCAATTTACATCATTTTTACGAGGCTCGAAATACCTATATCCAGGTTTTAGTATAAAGCTGAAAGTAACAGTTAAATAAAACAAGAAATTGTTATGAAACAATTAAATAAACATTTTTACTTTTTCATTTAAACATATTTTTTCTTTTCATTTTGCAGGCAAAGTAAAGCAGGCTAAGAAAGCGATTTGGGAGACTTCCGAAAATATCTCTCTCCTACATGCTTCATTAGTATAATGGTGTAAGACATCAATACTTACTGTCGAAAAAAAATCCGGTTTGCAGTTCTCAGAAAGTCATTTCTTTCCACATTTTTAAACGAAACGTGGGCTGCAGCATTTCATTTAAAACCATAAACTAGTTTCGTGCTGGGTAATATTCTTTAAGTGCCTCAGTTCTTAAAAATGTTTGACTTGAAAGATGCGTATCTTCAACGATATGGAGACGGAATACTCAAACTTCACGAAAAAAAAATACTTTTGGAAAAAAAATTATGTTGATAAATTATATAAACATCCAGTAAAAATGAATGATAATTCGTAAAATTTGATTAAAAGATAGTACACAAGTCTCCACTTAATGAAATCGTAGTTAATGTTACCAGCATTTAAAATAACTTGATCCCGATTTTCTTTATTTACTTGTATCTAAAATTATCCGTTTGTGTGATCACTAGCTAAGTAGCCTGGCACCACGTTGCACGGTCTACCTAGGAAAAAAAAGTTAAAGTCATGTCAAGTGACGCATTAACAATACCGTCAACAATACCGCTTAAATAAAAGAAGAAGAAAGCGTAAAATTTACCATCACTATGTAGAAAAGAGCATTTTTAAGAAACAAATTTGAAGTTTTTTTGACCTCTTTAGCTTTTTTTATATGTATTTTTTTAATGCAGAAGCACCCAAGGGGGCCAATTGTCATGGGGGCAAAAATTCCCTATTGTGAGTTATTGAGCTTTAAAGTACATATAAACCAAATTTCACAAAGATGCCGCGTAAACAGCACTTGTGGAAGGAAACACCCTATGTGAATTCTCAAACGTCAAGGAACATGTTTGCAGAATTTGATAAACATCCAACGTACATTGTGTATTTGTTTTAGGAGAAAACACACACACAAACATACATTAATTTTCCCATGGCATTAATAATGTTATCAGTTTGGTATCTGGGACCTGGGGCTTGCTAGAATGGTCAGAAACGGCTTCTCCTACTTACGATTTTACAAAAGAGTTAAGTGGTAAACTAAACGATAGAAATTCCTTCAATTAGAAAAGGCATCTCAAGAGTTCTACACTACACTGCAACCTTTCTTGACAACAGCATCGTGACGTCAGCGTGACGTTTGCGTGACGTAAGCCTATGAAAAACGAGCTAGATAAAACGTCACAGCCTACTTGACGAATTAGAAGAGATCACTGACTGCTTATGAGCTCTTATTGGCTCTGCCCGTAGTGACGTTCAGTGTCAAGTTAAGTTGCATTCTAGAATAGTCACAGATACAAATGAATCAAAATATTTTTATTGTCTCTACATTAAGAAAACCTGAAGTTTACCAGACTTGTATATTAAAAAGACGGATGAAGGACCTAATGCGGCACTTGAAGAATGCCTTGGAATTAAGCCACCTCATACAAATGATGAAATAAGAAAAGAAGTGCAAGTGTTAAAACGTGCAATACAACATATATCTGATTATTTAAAAAAAAACTTTGAATACGAACACTCAATGAATGGGTCTCTAAACCACTGTATGAAATCAGCCGCTAATTATTTCTTTAAATTTCTTACCTTTTTTTTATTCAAGTTGAAATTTACAATACGTTATGGAAACATCATACAACACATAAAACGAGTTCCTTTATGTGATTTTGAAACTCAGTAAAGTGGGTAGCTTAAAGTCGTAAATTTATCTACTTTCGTGATTCGTTTCATTTTTACGTTTATTGTTTTTAAAATTATTGTGTTCTAACACAATCACATTTGACTGAAAATAATTTTTTTATAAATGTTTTGTCTATAATCGAAGTGATGGTTAAAGACTTATGTCGAAGCATTTTTCAAAATTTCCAATCGCAACCAGAGTGTAACAGATGCTCCAGCTAATTTAACCAATGCATTGCATTTTTATTAAATAGTATCGAACTAAAAAATAAATTTATATGAAATCAGCAGTGTTACGAATACCCATTTCCAGCAGGCCCGTCATTTAGGGGGGCAGGGAGGGGTCAATCCCCCCCCCCCCAACACACACTTAGAGAAACATTGTATTTACATATAAGTGGGCGTGATTTTTATTGTTTTTCGATGAAATTGCATTGTGTTTACACCCTTTACCGCCCTCCCCCCTGGAAAAACTTCAAATGGCGGGCCTTATTTCCAGAGATCCCAGTCGGTTAAAGATCACAAAGCGCACCACCGTAGGTGGTGGTGTCGCCCATCCCCGTCCCCACCTTTTAATAATTTCTGAAAAAATACTCGTAGCTAAAAAAAAAAGAAAAAAAAAACTTTTTGTTTTTTTTTTATCATTTCGTTTTTTGCTATTTGCTGCTTTGATTTGGAAAAAAAATTAAATTTCAAACACTGAAAGAAACAGTTAAAAAAAAACCACTGGCATGGAAACTTATTGCTTATTGAACATGAAGAGGAGACCCTGAGAGGGGGGGGGGTGAAATAATTTTTGATGTCAAGTATGTGTTCATGGATGAATATTTTAACTTTTTCTTTCCTTCTTTTTTTTTTAAGTCGAGAATTCTTAACATGAGCGTCTGTGGGAACGTTGCAAAACTCTTAATGTAAAAACTGATGTAACAAATGATTTTTTTTATTTTACTTATTTACATATTTATTTTATTTTTAAAAATCAAGAAAATGTTCGAGAATTTCAACGTTTAACATTTGCTTTATAGCCAGAAACATAAGTTTATATAATAGAAATGCCATTTCTGTACACTTCACATCGTCACAGTTTCAAGATCGATTACTTAATTAAATTAAAGGGAACTAAATTCAAGATTATTGTAATATATACTCTCTTTTTTTGTTAAAATATTTTAAACATTTTTATATTTCCCAACCAAAGCAACAAAGATGATCTTTGAGAACCTTTGGATAAAAAAAGGATCTGCATTTGTCTTTCCTCTTCATGTGCTTCTTTTTTATTTTATGTTTCATGTATAAAGTATCTTCTCGCGTAATTACAATTAAACACACAACGATGCGTATGTAGCTCCACGCACTGTTTTTTTTTCAAAGACAAGATTGTTTATTCTTTTCATTGTGTCATAGTGGCGGCATCTGGAACTACGTATCAAAACTAAACAATAATTCACCTGTTGCTCTTTCGTTTTCGTGCTTAATAATTACAATGGAAATCTAATGCAACTTCCTGTTTTTTAAACCTTATTGAGATACAAAATTTCCGAATAGCTCCAAAATTTTAACTGTTGTAGTTTTGTATCCATAACTGCTCAATCAAATTTTAATATATTTTCACGAATAGCACATTTTGCTTTTTAGGTATGTAAAGCAAAAACTAATAATACAAATGAAAAAGACTATAGTTAAGTGCGAAAGTTGTGTTTACAAGAGTGGAAAATAAAAAGGAAAATTATTCCGAGAATTCAATTTTCTTTCTTTCTTTTTCTTTTTTTTTTTGTATGTCCTGATAATTAGTTAGCATACCAAGATTTAATCTGGCGAAATAACAATGAAACGGATAAAATTTTAAACTTATTTCAAGGCTTCAATTTTATAAAGTAAATAAATACTATTCAATGGAAAATGACAAGCTCCGATTCTTTCATCCCAAAATCAGTCTGACTACGACTCTGCAGTTCTGGTATATGCCAGTGATGATTCCATCCGAGAACCGCATCTTATATTAAGATGAAGCTTGCGCCAGAATGCATATAACATTTTTAAATTATTAAACGTTGCTTACATAACATGGGAAAGTACATAAAAAGTTGTTATTACCTGGTAGCAATTTTATTAATTCAAGGTGTTCCAAGGATCATTTTTTTTTTTTTTTAATACTCTCCTCTCCTACTTTTCCATCGTGATTAACTGTATATAGTTAGCGTCACATTATGAAAAAAAACAACAACATTCTGGAGCGATGACGCAGAAAATGGATTTGATAGACTACGGCTCGAAAGGGGAGGGGGCTACCGGAATGTCTAGGAAAATTTCGGTTTTGGTATGATATGAAGAACAAAATAGCAAGCCATACAGGGCATTTAATTTAGTATATTATGAAAGTTTCACAGATATGATTCAGAGCATGACTTATCACTAACAGTGAAATAAGCTGCTTCAAGTTCTTCAAACCATCTCCTGCACATTCTCTCTGAAACATTAATGGAATGCATTTTACTGAAAATTAGCTTCTGACTTTACTTCCAATTTTTTTTTTAAACCTAAGGTAGCAGTAAACTTAGAGGTATGAAATGAGTACCTTATCCTGATGGAAGAAAACGGATTGTTTCGATAAAGGTACGGAATTATTTCTATAAAATGAATAAACCATATTCCTGGTAGTATTCTGAACTCATTTCTATATTTTTTTCTACCTTCTTCTTTTCAAAATTTTTGTAGAAAGACAAACTCCAATGGAGATAATAAAAACAGTTACCAAACTCTTCTTTTTTTTTCTCTTCAAATGGTGGGTTTTTTTCTAATGATTTTATCAGCACATAGATCTTATTTTTTTTTTAATTTCAATCAAGTCAGTAGAGAACCATGCTTTTTACAGTCTTTTAAGTACTGGAAAAAGTAGGTAGCAAATATAAAAACTTATTTTTTTTAAAACTACGTTTTAAACTAAGTATTTTTCGAATTTGAAAACGATGATTGCACCCTGCTACACTTTTTGTAGCAATCACATTCTAATTTTAAAAAAAAATGATATTCATTGCTACGATGATAGGCAGAATCTTAAAAAAAAAAAAAAAAAACAATCGTTCATGCGCACACACCCACACATACACAATGTAAGTGATTGAAAATATTGTATTGAGCAAAAGTAACCAATTTTGCGAACATCTAGAATCACACTGAACCGACACTCTATTCCTTCTTTATTTTCAATTTCTTGTAGGGCGAAGCTATTAAAAAAAACAGCTAAGTTTCCATTTCAGGACCTTCCTTTTAAGCAATGGAAACACTGAAATAAATTGGAAGGCGTGTCAAGTGTATAGGAAAAGAAATTCGAAATATATTGTACAGAAATAAATTCTATTTTATTTCTCCCTTTACCACCTGCTTCTTTTTCAACGCTTATTCGCAGCTCATCTAAGACGTTATCATCTTTTCTTATTACGTCAACTTTTAAACCTTTTGGTGCGTGTTTAACCAGCTTATATCGTGGTCGTTTGTTTCGTTTATTTGTTGTGAGAAACATAGGTTAACAAAAATGCGATACACAATTAAATTATTAGGCATCTCAATTTCAACTCTAGTTCATATTTGCTACACAGCGTAGGAGTGCAGGACCATCCCTATTTATAAATCCTCTTTGCTTGCAATTTTATCGATGCAAATTTACCCGCGTTTACAATTTTGCACCTGGTATGCTTCGCCCAAAACAGTTTTTTAAGTACGTTTCTTTCTATAGACGCTAAAATTTTAAAACTTATTTATCACGCCAAAATATCAGGTCCCTTTGTTTGCGATCCTATCTTTGTTTGCTCGTGTCTATACACGTTAAAATTCAAAACTGGTATTTTACGTCAAAAATTTATTATTGTTTCCTTATTTTATTTTTCACAATGAGTGTTTGCAGTTTTGCTGTAGTTTTGTTTACCTCAACACTTGGGTTTATATTGTTGCTTGCAACTATATAAAACCCTACTATATGGATATTACATTACTTTTTTACTACATGCTGATAAGAGAGTAGGTATCACAGCTAAAGATATAATTTTCTCCATTTAAGCTGAATGGTAGACATAGTCTATTTTAAAGTGTTATCTGCTATAATTTATCATTAAATACGTAAATAGAGCACATTTACATAGTCTAAGATACAGGAGCTGTGCTTGATTGAAAAGTCTTGCAATGTTATTATACCAACCTTATGCGCACGCACAAATATAACGAATCGTTAAGGATCGTTTCCAAATTTGGAACAATTACCTGCAAACGTTTAACCCATTAATGCCTAGCGTCCCTTTTCAGGGGCGGTCCAAAAAAGGATCTGAATTTCCCAAAAATGAACATTTCAAATAAATAATAGTGTTCAATTAGTACCTTGGTATTGTTTCAATGCGTTATTAACAGATTTCAGCACACAAATATTGTAAAGTGTGCGCTGTAGCAGTTTTAATTTGATCTTTATCAAAAATTATATCGTTCACAATCTCAGTAAAAAAAGTTAAGTTTTCAAAGTTACTCCCAGCTTCCCAGTTTATCTTAATTGCTGATTTTATTTCTTCTTAATAAAATGTCTTTTTAAATATTATATCGTAGGCAGAAAAAAAAATTAGTAAAAAAAATATGTACCCTCTGAGACATATCGTTACTTTTAAGGGACAATTTTTCTTTCCTTAATAAAACATTTATTTTTTACATAATATTTGTTTTTTCCTCTCCATTAAACACTGTTTGTAACCAGTATACGAAATATCTTTGGAAAAAAATGTCAGGCATTAATGGGTTAATGTGATTTTTGCAAAGTAAATTGTTTGTAAACTACACCATAGAATTTGTAAGTGCGTAGAAGAGTACCTGGTACACTGCTCCTGGCTGAGCTAATATTTAGAAAAACGGATATTTTAGAAAATAAAACAAATCACCTTGTATAGTCAGATGCATTTGCATACCACACAAGCCTTATACTTCACAATGTTAGAACGGCTGCCAATTACGTGGGAAAGAACTTTTTCATTGTACAACGTTAAACCCACTCATTTCTACAACCGGGAACACCACAGTAATGGAATCAGCATTTGTAACTTTGCAAGATAAAGATGGCAATTAGAAACAGCCGAAAAAAAAAATGACACAGTATTTTTCATAAAGTTGGTGGTGGAACAACGACCTTGTATTTCCTAAGGCTCCTATATGAGGGGAGCTGACTCATCCGACATTTTGGTTCCAAAACAGTGGGCGTGGAACCACTGGTATCTGTACTCAAGTCACATTGAAGAAAAGTGGAAGATAAGCTTGAATTGTAGCTGCATGGATGATATTTGCCTATTTGACAAAAATCTATATGACAAAAACATTTCATAAACTCAGGCTTAAAACAAGTGCAATATGAAAATAGACCTAATTTCATGAAACATTTCCCAATAAACTGTTTTTAAATTCGAGAAATAAGTTAGATTTTTAAATTTACCGAAAATGGTGCTTTATCCAACTAATCATAAGTTATTTTACGCCAGAGCAACCAGGTATAATATTAATGTGTTTCAAATACCTGTAACAAGGCTGGATCTAAGAATATCTTGGAACCAAAATGTCGGATAAGTCAGCCTATCCGTAAAGGAGCTCTAGTATTTCCTATTTTGCCAGATAGCGCGAAATTCAAAGGAGCAGTGCTGTAATTGATAAAGAGTTAAAATTATTCATTAAAAACTAATAATGATTAACTCTTTGTCTATTAATGAAAAAGTAAAGAGTATGTACGGAACTTTTTCATTAATAGACAAATAGTTAATCATTATTAGTTTTTAATGAATAATTTTCAACTCTTTAAAGTAAAGAGTATGTACGGAAAATACGGCATCCCGTAATTTGTTAAATTTAACATTGTTGAATATGTACAAAAGGATGGCGTATTTTTAGAAAAAAAAAAGTATGTACGGAACATTTTCCTACGTCTTTATTTTAAGTTCTTTCATTTGTGATCACAATATTTGAAATAAAAGTCCCCCCTCCCCCCGTCTCCTCCGCCCTTTTTGCTTTCCTGTTGAAGGAAAATAACAGTCAAAAATTTTTGTTTTCGCAGTTACATCATTATTCTGTGAAACATCGATATGTTAAAATAGACAGTAAAATTTGTTTTCATGTCAAAAATATCAGATTTTTGCTGAAATGGTTTCCTCCGTAAAGACTGAGACAGTTTTTTGGCTAACAATGGAAAATTACTTACGAATCAATCCATCAATAGCAAACAAGCCCCATTCTGAATACGGAATTTTTTCACTAATCTCTTCATACAAGAATTTGTATTAGACTTTGTATATTAAAGATTTATTTATTGGTATTTTTATCTCTAATTTAAGAGGAAAATTTATAACCTATAAAGAAATTTCTCATGGTAGTCTTAAAGAGAAACTTGATGTTAAAATGTATATGCTATTATGGTGTATCCATTTATTTTACTAAATTTATTTCATTACTAAACCGCTACTTATCTACATGTTTGCGACATTCGAAACATACTATAATCAACCAAACTTTTTGTGTCATATTTTTCTTCAGAAAAAAAATACATAAGTTATGAACGGTATACACTATGTAAGACAAAAATATTTTCAAAATGATTTAATAACATCTAAAAAGCATTTTTATATCATGTTAGTACTGTTAAAATCATATCTTGTGTGATTTCAAACTGTCTTTTGTAAAAGCCAGTTTTAATAAAAAGCCCATAAAAGATATATTTCATTTTAGTATATACTTTCGTTAATAGATGGCGCAACTATAAAAAACGGTTCAATGAGGTGTTGGAATGAAACCAGTGGTTGGAAAAACTACCTATTTTTCGTAGCGAACTACAACTACAACTACTTTCTTATAAATGTAGTTAACTACAGCTACAACTACTTTCTTATAAATGTAGCGATCTACACTACTTTTGAAATGTAGTTGCTACTTCGCTACTTTTTAAAAAATAAATAAAAAGGATACACCGTTTGAGGATCGACCGAAAAAATTCGAAAAGTGATTTACATTAATAAATTACCTCATTTGAATATGGAATAGAAATAGGAATTGTCTTTGAATTTATTTGTTACTTTTCCTTTTTGTTCCTTTTTTTTGCTAAAATTTGTCCTTTTTAGATTTTTTTAACAATTTTTATGAATATTCGCCACAAGAACCACCTTGTTTTTTTCCTTCGTTCTCTTTTTTTTTAATTTTTTTTCATTTATTTATTTAGTTTTTTAATTAAAAAGTAGTTTTTAGAAATCGCTACAAACTACTACTTTTTTGCATCGCGCTACTCACTACTCTACTTTTTTCAAAAAGTAGTGCGCTACACTACAAACTACTAAAAAATGTAGCTACTACAGTAGTTTCGCTACTTGTAGCGCGCTACTTCCGATCACTGAATGAAACAAGCTAATAAAGTACGTCTCAGCGCAACCTCATTGTTGAATTATCCTTTTTTCCTAGAAAATAAAAGAATAAAACTCGGTTTTATCATAAAAATTTAATTTGGGAGAAAAACTATTGCATTGGTTACAATATTAAATACATGCGTTTTGAAAAATTATAAAATGAATTTAAATACATCTATAAACGCAAGTCCGGATATATCCCTTTATATTCAATTATATATATATATATATGTAATTAAATATAAAGGGATAAGTAAAATGTCTTGATTTATCAATGGAAATAAAATCATCTTTTTACCGGCAACAGAAAATTCGAAAGTAATTTAGCTTTTTAAAATCTTCAATTGAGTTAAGATACATATTTTTTTTCTTTAAATTGAACTGGATGTTCTGTTCTTCTTAACGATGCACTGGTTTTTAAAATTTCTCACTTGAAACTCCAAAAATTTTAAGACTTTGTAAATAAAAATAATACAAAAATTAAAAAAGAAGAGCAGCAATGGGAGAATTTAGAATTTGCTGAACCCTATTAAGTATGAAGTTTTTCAAATTAAGTAAGGTTTAAAAATGTATATGTGTTTATTTTCAAAAGTTGTTAGACTTTAAAAATAAGTTCAAAGCTACTATATTATTGACATTTTTTTCGGTTTTATAGAATTATGTTAATCTTGATAGCTTTTTAATGCTCTGCAGTTTTAGGTCAATATTAACTAATCTATGGAATTAAATTAGTTGATGGAGATTGAGTACGTTAATAAAAAACAGTTTGAAGAGAACGGTCGTCCATTCGTCCATACTCCAATCTCAGTTATCTGTGCCCCATACCGAATGGGCACTCCTGTGTGTATCAGTGAGCCTGTCAGAGGAAATCATTCTTTTCAGACGACTTTGTTCAGCACCGCTCTTAATTGATTCTGTATCCTGAAGCTCCCTCTATAACTCTCACACAACGCTGGGCGTTAAATTTAGTTCTCTAAAAACATGGAGTTGCAACTTTTACTGTTAGCACTGGGATTTCCTGATTGCTGCAAAAAAATACCAAGAAATTCTCCAAGGTGTGTTAGCGAATAAGCTGCACGATTTCGCTGCGCACGTTTATGCGGCCTATTCTTCTACTGGCTCCGCCCCCACTCGTGTACTTTTTGGTATTCGACGTTCAAGATTTGAATCTTTGTCTCAAAGCAGTAATCTTACTCTTCATTCATTTAAGTAAGATTACTACTGCCTAATATAATATTCTACAAATGATGCAAACTGTTTTAATTTTGAATACTAGTGTAATTTAACAGATTGATACTATCATCAACTCAGATAAACATCTTTTGTTTTTAGTGAAAGCTTTGGCGTTGTGGCAGGAACAACCCTAAAGAATGCTGTCTCCGTAATACGAAAATGCGGCGATAGAGGTTTCTGCATCGTGATGTCATTTTTGAAGCCTCTAAAATTGCCTCAAACGTAGTCAAATTACATTTTTTTTCTTACGTAAGTTCCTCAAATTCATATTTTTCTTTCAATAGTTTTATTTCTTCCTTTTTTAACTCTTTAAACAATAATTTTGCTAAAATTATTATCGCGTATGTTTATCTTGATCTTTTTTCGTGGGAAAAGTTTTTTTTTTCTTTTCTGCTACGTTTCTAAACCAGAGTTGTAACTTAAATTATGTTTTAACAGATGCAAAATATTAAACAAGCTTTATAAAACAGAGCTTTAAATCCAAATGTTGAACACATTACAATTATTCTTGCATTAAGGTACCTGAATTTCCATTCTTTCCAGAAAAAGTATCAAGCTCAATTCAGCAGATTCTTACCTTGAATTATACTTGACATTTAAACTGCCATTTCAAAAGGAGCTTATATCTACTTGACTTAAATCGTAATTATTTTACAATGTTTGCTTTTTCCTCAGGAAGCTCTCAAAGGCTCTTAAAAGATTAACTTGAATGACGACACTATCCCTTTAAGCCTACGCTTTTATTATCAGCCTCGCTAATCGATTGTATCGAAAGATAGTAGAACACGAAGAAAAGAGCGAATACAAAAAGAAACTCGCATCTCCTCGCAAAATCGAAATGAATATAATGGTACAAGCAGTTTATATTTTATGTAAATCGATTGAATAAGTAGCATTTCCGATGCATTCTAAACAAGCTGCATTTGAGTTTAGATGGCAGCTTTATTTTTGTAATGCGTTAGAAATGGAAGTTGTTGATGCTCTGTTTTAGTTTTCGCTGAATGTTAGTTATTTTCTGAATAGCATATATTCAAGGAAGTACATAATTTGGAAGTCTGATTTTTGCTCAAAAATAACTGCAGTTTATAACTTGTTAATTTGTTACAAAAGAAATGTTTGTTGCTTTGAATTAATTTATTTTGATGTAGCTCTGCTTATATTAAAAAATTTTTACACTGTACATATTTTGAGTTTAGAATTACTTTGTAGAATGCGCAAGATATGAGGAGCTAAAATCCTCATTGTAAAACTAAATCTAAAAGATCAAATTGGGCACAAAGTTTTATTCTGTAAAATATAAATTAAAATTCTTTGATGTAGGGTTTTCTTCGGCCCAGAAGAAATGGACTTTTGCATTCAAATCTAATAAAGTGTTCCCATACATATCTTCATGTGTATATGTATGTCTCTTAAAGTAATGCTTTGAATGTATCAATATAAATAATTTACCAAATTTATTGTAAATTTTCAACTTTTACACGGTAATTGTTGTGGAGTGTACAAAGAAATTTAATGTTTGATCATGTGTTACAGGTGATTATAATGTGTTACATTACAAAAAAAATCAATTCAGCAGCAAAGGGTTAAATAATGCAAAAACTTCTTAATTGCAGTTCTTTCTATTTTCGTAACTTTTGTCTACTATTCATATTTCTTCAAAAAACTTCCGTGTATAGCCCTTAAGTATGGTTTTTACCTTACTGAAATATTGATTTTCTCAACCATATAACCTCTGAGAAGTATACTAGAATTCATTACTGGCGCATTATAAAATATTAACAAAAAACAAACTTTGTATGTTAAGTGGAATCCTACAAACTTGAGAGTCATGACGTCAATAACCTGACCTTGGCAGCCATCTTAGTATAGCGTTTTTCTTTTTCGCCTGCTAAAAAGTGACACTGACGCGCAGCAGATATGCATTGAAGTTCTGTTTTCGCTTTAAAAACTGAGTAGTTGAAGTATATTTCATTCTACTAGAAGTTTATGGGGAGTCTGTTTTTTCTACTGCACAGCTTGAAGATGATTTAAAATTTTAAAGACTGGAGAAAACCACTTTCAGAGGAATGTCGACTAGGTACTGCAGTAACTTCCCTAAAGGAAAAGATCGTCATTGTTGCTGCAATAGAGTGAGATGATCCCCTAATTAGGTAAGAGAACCGCTGTAAAACATGAAGATTTCACTCAATTGCTCTCACTTTTTGTTCAACGGGAAACAGTAAGTTTCTTGTGCTCTAAGGGTTTCGAGTTAACTCGTTTTCAGCGAAAAGGATGTGAAAGTGAAGTTTTGCTCTTTGAACCCCCAGTATTGGATTTGCGCTTTTAGAAGCCCATCGTAATGCATTTTCGGGGTCCCTTTTCTCCAAATTAGTAAAAAAAAAAAAAAAAAACAATTGATCCTTTCCGAGGCTTATGCCCTTCGCTATTGTGACTTTTTCGACGTGGTAAATCCGCCACTGCACCCTGTCCTGAAAATAGCATTCATTTATCTTATGATTTCCTTCTGCTATTAGATTGAACGAAACACATTCGGGAACGGTGTTTTCCAGTTTTAAGGACGTAGAATATTCGGAAGCGATTTTAAAACATGTCCAAAACCAAGATCCAGCATGTCTTTAACGAGTGGAAAATGCAGTGCGACAGGTGCTGATAATAGGGGCTGTTTTTGGAAATAGCATCTGCTTGCCGATGATTTGTGTACTAATTACCTTTGAATTACTACTGATCATTCTTCATTGATCAGTCCTCGTATATTTCACAACTACCTGTTTTTTTTTTCTTTTTTTGAAAAAACATTTGCAAATAGCAACGAAAGCGGAAGTATTCCTTTTAATTTAAGTAATATATTTTTTTTCCTAACGGATCATAACATTCACATTAGCTTAGTGTAAATACAAAGTCAAATATATTCGAGTTTCTGAAAGATTAACTGAGGCAAAAAATTCTCAAAGACAAGTAAAATTACTAAATTTTCATACCTCATTTATACTTCCTGAAAAGAAAAGAGCTTTGATTTTTATAGTATGTTAGAATTTAGAACTGCGGAGAAAACGAGCATTCATATATTACGTTATCACATACAATTAAATACTTCTAAGTAATAATGCTTCAGTTTAGCTTGTAGTTCTGTAGAAAATGAATTTGTTTCTATTTTCATTTATGATATACTTCAGAAACAAGACATATTTAAGCGCATATAACTCCTCTTCAAAATTCTGCACCAACTATAGTTTAAAAAGCAAGCATATAACATAAATCTTTAGTTAAATTTAAAAAAAAAATCTGCTTATCGTCCTAGTGTTTTTTGTTGGTGCAATTGCTGAAAAGGAAAAAATCCTTATGCATTTGGCATCATAAACAAAATGAAATTTGTTCTGAAAGTTAAGTTTAAAATAACGCCGCTTTAAACTATATTTTATTCGGTTAGGCGAAAACAATAGAGCATTTTCGATTTTTCCTTTCAGAATGAATTTTTTCTGAACTATTGCAGTCATTTAATGGCTCAAAAATGCTTTTTTAAGTAACGTTAATGATGTGTAGAGTCCTTTTCCGAATAGATTATATTCAGCTTTGAAGAACTTAATCCATACAGGCTACATTAAAGGATCAATGGAGCTTAATAAAACAAAAGTGTAATGTGAGTATCTTTAATTTTTCAAAATTCCTAGATCATTTGTTTTTATGTGGCTTTTAAAAATGGTAGATTGGCATATTTTTAAATTAAATTTGATTTGTAAATTAAAAAATCTATTTTTATTGCAATGAATGAATGAAACTAGTCGAGTTCTTTAGGAGCAGATTCTATACTCTGTACGATTCCATTGTTTGAAAAACAATTTACTGCTGTTTAAATAAAATTAATGAATTAAAATTGAGCAATTTAATTCAAAGATTTTATATTTTTTAAAAATCTATGCATTTGGTTTACGTTCTAATTTGGTACTTTTACCAGTGTTAGGAAAATATAAAATTTGGCTAAACAGAATATCTTTTTTAGGAGGGGGGGGGGGTATTGAATTGCAATAATTTAAAACACAGTTTACCCTCTTTGTTTTGGTTTCATAGCAAGAAAATAAATAAGCGGGAAGTATCGAAGTCGTATTACTTAGGGTAGTAAATCTAATGCGGAAATCTAGTCATATTAATCTTATTTTCTGTGCTGACTTAATGCTACTGATAAAATTAAAAAAAAAAAAAAATACTAACTTGAGAAAAATTGAAAGAATGAGGTAAATATTTTTTTTTCCTAGAGTAAACTGCTAATTTTCAAAAAACGGGACCTTTTTGCTTCCTGGGCAGTGTACGGGAACGAGAGGACAGACTGCGTGAAAATGGGACGCGTAGTGAAGTTACTCATGGCACTTTAAATGACGGACTAAACGTACAGTTTTCATAAATGAAAATATTGTTCTTATTTTTGGAATTTCATTGTTATGAATTTTATTGCTTTGTAGTTATTGCGCTGTTAGATATGTTTGGATTTCTTCCTAAATAAAACCATATGAAAAACATAGTTATACTGAAGATCGGAAGGAATTATTTTATGTGCTAAAAAGTAATGTTGCATAAACATAGAAATACACTTTTTATCTTTTAACATGATTATTCTCCTCACTTTAAATAAATCTTTGACAACTATTTTTAAAGATATTTCTGGGAAAACTGCATTCATAAGCTTACATTTTTGCTTTGACAAGAAGTTTTATTTTGGTTTTATAAAGAAGCATGCGAATGTCAGAATATTTTATGAGAAGGCTTTAAATGGTTACCAAAGACACGCACCAGTGGCTCAATGAGTATCTTTTATTTATTTCTTTTTCTATGGCCGGAGACTCTTTGATCTTTATATTTGAAGTAATAAAAAGTAAAGCATTTCAGTATTGGTGATAAATGTGTGGATTTTTGTTGAAAAATATGACTTAGTTGATGGGCAAAAATGTTCCGGAAAGGTGCGTTGATCGCTTTCTTGCTTTGAATTTATTATAAAGATGAAATAAAATAATTTTAGCATAAGAATTTTTTTTTGCTGTAAATATATTTACACTATGTATAGAACTGTTCTACTATGTATACAACGGAAGTATTGTGGAATCCACACCATATTTTTTTTAATGATATTAATGGTTTCATTGTAGACCGACAAAGAATATTTTCTATGAATGAAATTTATATTTATTAACACAAATAAAACACTAGTAATTAGTTTTAGTATCTGCGCATGACTTTTGAAAGAATATTCAATTTTCCCTCTTAATTCTGCTTTTGACATAAGCTTTTTTTTTTTTTTTTTTTTGAGTTGCGAAAATATTTGCTTTTCAGTTGTGTCCCATATTAACTATATAAAAATTCTTTATGTTCTGATTAATGAGATTCGTCTTTACATGAGTTCAGCCCTTAAATTCGCAGGAGTTTAGGATTTCATTTAATATTAGTTTTCATACATAATCTATTATATAGTACTGATGGTTTGATAAATAAAGTGTTAATTTTATAAGCCCGCAAATGATGTATCGGTATACAAATCATCATAGAACAAATACTTCAAACTCTCCTTCTGGGTAATTTTGTTTTTGTAACTTAGTGTCCTTTACTTCCCAGATACAGAAATAAGACTTAAATTACATAATAACGTGTGGTAGCATAACTATTTTTTGTGTGATTATTTATTTGGTTTGGGTTAACGAAACAAAATCTTCGGACAAAATAGGGAACATATGAGCGAAACGTAACCTAATACAGCTTTAAGCAGCGTTCATTGTCTTAGGCCCAGTGTAAGAAGTTAGCTCGAAGAGGAAAGTGGATATCATTTTTGTGGTGATTACGTTCTTTGGTTTAAAGGGGAAATTACAGTGAGTCTCTCATAATTTAATGCTTGACCTCGGATGAGTTCATTCATGCGGAATCATGTCATGTGTTAAAATAATAAAAATTCCTAAATTGGTATACTGAGTAAAATTTTTACCGCAATGCACACGACTCCCCCCCCCCTTTCACACATACGCACACTTTAACAGCTGGAATCGTTCAAACCAGGGCGGATTAGGAGAGAGCCTATAAGTCAGACAATGGTCTCCTTTTTAACTTAAATATTTAAAAGGCGTATTTTTAAGCAATGTAGCTCTTTAAATTCAGTACAATACAGTTCAGTACGTTGCAAAACTTCAAATTTCTTAGCAATTTTCAGAAATTAACTTCTTAAATTACTTTATTTCTCTCAAGTTACATATTAAACTCTACTTTATTTTTTTAACTCCAAAATCTATGCCCTTCTTTTTGGTCCATATTTAATGGAATTTTGGATTACTGAAGTTCGATCCAAATCTATCAAATAAAATGTACTCATGGCGTACCTTAAAAACCTTCCTGCCCAATTATCGTTTTTATTTGTAACGAAAAACCATAGCTCATAAATGTTTCGAGTATGCTTAATTTAGTGAATGGAATCAACCGTGAGCAAAGATGATGTTTTTCAGTTTTGCGTTTAAAAGTAAATTTTATTTTTTATATTTTGGGTCCATCTACATAGCAACTCTTTCAAACTTCTCGTTTGAGAAAATACCTTTTTACTTTTACCGTTTTTGTTATTTCAAGCATGAAAAAGTATATGAAGGACAGACAGTGAGGTTCCATTTTTTTTTCTCTAGCGCCCAGACATAGATACTAGAAGCACAGAAAAGAATAAGATGATACAAGTAGTCCTTAATTACGAAAAAATTGCTTAAACTTGAGAAAAATGAAAATTGGTATTTTTCACTCCCCAAAAACGGCCTGTGGAACAGGTAGTAAAAATTTAACAAAGGCATGGAGTAAGAAGGTGTTACATTGCCCTTTAAAATGAAACAAAAACTCTTGTTATTCCAAGGCATTAGAGAGATAAAAGCTTTTAAACTATGAGAAAAAATAAAAAATATATTTTTTCACTCCCAAAAAACGGCCTGTGGAATAGGTAGTAAAAATTTGAAAATGTATGGAGAAAAAGGGTATTACATTGAACTTTAAAAGGAAACAAAAACTCTTGTTATTCCAAAGCATTGAAGGAATATAAGCCTTCTAAGTAAGATGATTATTATAAAAAAAACCTTAAACTTGTGAAAAAATGAAAAATGGCCATTTTCACTCCCCAAAAATAGCCTGTGGAACACTTAGTAAAAATTTGCAAATGCATGGAAGAAGAAGGTGTTACATTGCCCTTTAAAACAAAACAAAAACTGTCTTGTTATTCCCAGGCATCAAAGAGATAAGGCACTCTGAAAATTGAAAATTCATGCAAGATTGTTTTGCCATAAGCAATTCAAAATATATCGTAAAATGGTTGTAATTTATTTGTAATGTTCACACATCGGAAAAAGTTGTACTTAAAACTAGTGATCCGAATGTCCACACATCAATTAAAATTGGTTTTAAAATTTAATTGCATGTCGCTAAGAAGTTTCTAGTTTTACATTTACAATTGAATGAAATTACAATTTTTTACAAAAATCCGAAATTTCTACATAATTTTTGAAACAGCTATAACTAAAAGGGATTTTTGCTAATTGATTATTTGTTAGAATTTATCTTCATAATATTTAGTTGTACATCCATTACAAATTAAAATAAAACTCTGACAACAGCAACACTAAAAAAAGTTTTAAGTATAACTTTTATAGATGTTTCTACGTCACATATAAATTAGACGGTTTACGATGTATTTTAAATTATATATTTAATGGGGATACATATTTTTTCTCTTGCAGTTCTTGCATAAAAAGACTATGTTCATAATTGCTTTAACTTATGCCAAAACAATTTGTTTGCTTAAATTTTCAAATTTCAGAGGGTTATATCTCTTTTATACCTGGGAATAACAAGACGGTTTTTGTTTCCCTTTAAAGTTCAAGGTAATATCTTCTTGCTCAATGCATTTGCAAATTCTTACTACCTGTTCCACAAGCCGTTTTTGGGGAGTGGAAAAGGATATTTTTCATTTTTCCTCATAGTTTAAAAGCTTATATCTCTCTAATGCCTTGGAATAACAAGATAGTTTTTATTTCATTTTAAAGGGTAATGTAACACCTTCTTACTCCATGCATTTGTAAATTTTTACTACCTGTTCCATGGGCCGTTTTTGGGGAGTAAAAAATACCAATTTTCATTTTTTCTCAAGTTTAAGCAATCTTTTCATAATGAAGGACTACTTGTATCATCTGATTCCTTTCTGTGCTTCTAGTATCTATATCTGGGCGCAAGAGAGAAAAAAATTGGAACCCTACTGTCAGTCCTTCATATACTTTTCATGCTTGAAATGCAAAAACGGCACTTTCAGAACCACGAATTGACCCGAGAAAATTTATATTTAGGCTTAACTTAAACCGTTTCTTTTTTTGTACAAATCAAAGTTCATTCTTTTAACTTTAAAATAAGTCATGTTTCATCTTTCTACCAATTTAAATAAATTTACCAGAGCTCTTAGGAAAAAGATCAAAAATTCCGAATTTTACTCATCGGTGGAGCAAAAAAATGGCTATATCTCAAGAATAAAAATTTTTCGAGAAAAAATAATAGTACAGGATATTGGTGCATATTACCTATCAAATATCGTCAAAATCAAAAATGGTGCGGCACGAAAATTTCTGAACATTTGTTGATTGTATATGTAATGACACTGTAAACATATATAACTTAATCAAATAAAATTTAAGGCAAAATTGTTGAAATCAAAATAATAATAAATAAATAAATAAATAAAGAAGAAAACATTTATTTTTACTGAAACTGCATAATTACCAAAATTGTAAAGCAAAACAAAGTTCCTAAAATGTACAAAGAAACAAAAGAGGGTCAGAGAATTTAAAACGAAAACAAACTTTAGGAATTAGAACATTGAAAACAGAACAATTATTTCAAATAGCTTGAATTGTAAACATTTTTAATAGCCCTCAACTATCTGTTATCAAAACGTGCGGTACCATTAACATAAACAAAGTAAATCTTCTCAGAAAAATATCATTTAAACAAGGTCAGTTACACGACTGGATAATGAGGACATCATCTTAGAATAACGCACGTGTGGACAGTCCCCAACCACGTGCAGTTTAGAAAGCAGGAAGCGAATCAAGATCATCATTGTGTTTTTGATATTTACATTGCATTTGCGACTGGATTTGCATGTAATAGTTTAATGAAAACGATTACGATCGAGCAATTCTCAACGACCCTGAGTATTAAGGTATGGTCTCTTTAACTGACTGTTTAAAAGGAAGAAAGTATTACGTAATTACTGTATTTCACTGCCCACTGGATGGGGTTTCTTCGTTGTTTTATGAGTTTTGAATATTTATGAGATCTGTTTCTCTCAAAATGTGAATGCGCGTTTGAGCAGTTAGCGAAGATGTTCTCGCCTCGGTACGTAGCTGTTGTAGTGCATTTTGCTTTGATTGGAATTTGCTTACGAATTTTCGGGACATTTTCGCCACCATGTTTAGTTTCATATTACACACTATTTAGTCAATGGATACTTTTTTGGATGATTGCAACCTTCACCTATGAAATCGCCAGTCATTTGTATCTTACAAATAGGATTGTACCGAAAAATAGAGCTGTTCTTATAACAGGTGAGTTTTTATGAATTGCCCATAATTTTCAGTTTGTTTTTAAGTATAATCTTAGTGTGCTTGTTTAGCGTATATGCATTGCTTATACTACCGTCCTAACATTAAAGAAGCAGTTTGGTCGAATTTTGCACATTTTTTGGTAGGCTCACTTTTTAGGTTTGGTACAATGATACAGTCGAGTCTCGAAGACTCGAGATCTGAAGGGATCGGCAAAAAGCTTCGAACTTATCTATTCGAGTTATAAGAAGTTCGTACAGCCCCCTCAAGAGTTTTTTGACTCAATGCAGACTTCGAGAACTTCGAGTTATCGGATGCTCGACTGTATATGTTATCCTACACTACTAGAATATCAGTAAAGAGCACTAAAACATAAACTACTGCTTTTCTACGTGATCGGTCACCTACGTAACAACAAGAGCGCACATGCTCGTTTGCTCGAAATTAACAATTTGAAAGTCGCTCTTCTCTTTGTTTAAACGGCATTATAAGTGTATTGTGCTGCGCCCATTTAATGTCACAGCTGCTTATGCACATACAAGAAATATACAAATGTGTCCTAATAATTGCTCTTACGTAAATGTCTATTCTATTTAACCTCTTATATTATTAATCCTTTAGATTTAAAGCATCGAATGATGTACATCAGTAAATAAGCAGTGTAGTATTGGGGGGGGGGGAGTCTACCTTCTTATACGGTAGAGGCAGGTCCGTCATTTAGAGGGCAGGGGGAGTCAAATGCCCC
Organism: Uloborus plumipes; assembly: GCA_038373865.1. NCBI lineage: Eukaryota > Metazoa > Arthropoda > Arachnida > Araneae > Uloboridae > Uloborus > Uloborus plumipes. The sequence continues at coordinate 24,966 of JAXGGA010010822.1, forward strand.
CCTGACTTTGGGAAATCAATGCATTGTCATATAAGTGGGGGTGGTTTTTGCCACTTTTTGGCAAATTTTGCATTGTGTATGCACCCTTTGCCCCCGCCCCCCTTTTAAAAATTCGAAATGACGGGCCTGGGTAGAGGTCATGGTTGACGTATATCTTTTGGCAAACAAGTTCCATTCATATCCATTCAGATTACTTGTACTTTTTTCAGTTGAAGAAAGAGATATTTTGTCAAGTAAATTTAAGGCAATTTGCATTATTTTAGCAACAATAAACAACATTTTAAGGGTCGCTGTTACCGTCCAAGTGCGACTAATACCTTATGCATCTTGCATACAGGAATATTCTTTTTAAGAGTATCACATCTTAGTTGCGTTTGAGCCATTGAGTCGCGTCGTTTAGTTAAAGATTTTATTATTCATTCTGAAAGCAGTATTGCACACAAAAAAGAGCAACATTTTTTATTCAAGAGCGCATTGTTTGCTTTTATATTTAAAGCGAACACTTAATGACAATAACGGACAATTTTGAAATATTTCAAACATAATAATTGAAATTTCATGCAAGAACGTCATAAAAAAGACGCAACTTTTCTAAACTTGAGTTTCACACTTCTTGTTCTTGAAACAGTGAAAAAATACAAACTTACAAAGAAAAAAAAAAGACTTTATGCAAGAGAAAAATTAAATTGGTAGTTATACATACATTTTAATGCCACGATAATCTTACTTTTGAGCTTTAAAATCACTCTCCCGAAAAATCACGTCTATTGATATAGAACATTGTTGAAATTAGTGAGCGGTATCTAAAATGAATGCAATAGAAAACATTACTACTTTCAAAGTTCCAGTTTTATTATTTTTATTTGCGTTTTTTTTTTTTTTTCCTTTCTTTTTTTTTTTCTAGGATGTGACAGTGGGTTTGGACTTCTTTTAACCCAAAGATTGGACCGCCTTGGTTTTACAGTTTTTGCAAGCTGTCTCGAGCCTAGCGGGAAAGGAGCCACATTTTTGAAAGAAAATTGTTCTGAAAATCTCGTCATATTTAACCTGGATGTTAGGAATGATGACAGTGTGTCAAAGTCCGTCAAGCTAGTCAAGAAACATCTGGAATCTTCGGGGAAAGGTACTTACTGATTTGTGAGTTTTTATTTGACAGTGGAACACATCTTTTTGAAATAATTGAATTAACATTGGGAAAAAGTACGTTTGAGTTAGTTCACGGCATAGAAAGATGTGTTCAGCTATATCTAACATTGTAATACGTATAAGAATGTGTGATTGCATTTCATTAAACCATACCTTAATATTTCAGGGCAAAGTGGGGAAAAACGCTTTTTAAGCTCAAAAGGAAGACTTAAAATCTATTGAGATATTTATTGGATAAAAGTAGTCAGCATGGAGTTTTTATATATATTTGGGCGGCATTTTTTTTTTTTTTTTTTTTTTTGAGTTTCGAAATGTAAAAGCATATAGTAATTTTATTATTGAGTTTTCTATGTACTTCTGCAAAATAACTTTATTTTTTTTATCATGGTTGGACTTAAACGTACAGTGTACACATTCAATGAAAACAAAGGTTGTCTGAAAAAGTTTGACTAAACGTTTGTGAAAAGGAAAACATTTATTATTGTGGGAAAGGAAAACTTTTAAAAGTTATTACAAACAAAAAATGGAAATTCTTTTTTTTTTACTCTTTCTTCTCTTATCTTCCATTTCTTTTCTTCTGCTTCAATTTACATTTTCTCTTTTGTCATACAATTGTCTTTATAACCGCGTAGATAATAACTTAAAGTAATGAAAATATTATTTACAAATAAATTTCCATCTCTTGCTTTGAACTATACATTACTTTTCAGTTGATTATAATAGTCATCTACCACCTGAAAACAATCCAAAATTTTAAATATTGTTCCATTTGGATTCTAGTATAATACTTTTTCGAGTTTATTTGCTTTTATGGCTCTTTCTAAATTGGTGGTAAAAAACTGAATGCGGGAAAAATTTGAACTATATTGTGAAACAAATTTAAATATTTTAGGGCTATAATGAAAAAAAGTCATTATTTACTACTAAGCTGAAAAATACTGATGACCATAGTGAATTTTATTCTGGAATATACTCTTCCCGGTATACAATAATCGGATCTCTTCATCACATTATACCTTAAAAGCAGGAGTTAGTTTCAAAAAAACTGGCAATTCTTTTTCTTTTTTTTTGACACACACTTAACTAAATATAGTGTAAGTGATATGTGTATTTTCTGTTGAAGAAGGAAAGGACTAAAGAGAGGGAGGAGGGTGGAAGTCAGAAAAACATAAAAAACACAAAGTGTGAACCACTTTTTTGCATGTTTATTTATAATTTTAAAATAGTAAAATTAAAATAAATCAAACTGTCATAATTATTAGCAAAACAATCACTAAAATTTCAGCTTGGCAATAAAATGGACAGATAACTATACCAGACGACTACTTTACAATAGAAAACGTAATTTACTCAAGAAAAATGCTACTATTTATAAACCGTTATTTACAAACTTTTCCCGCGTGTCAGATACCGGCAAATCATTATCTGATTGAGACCTGGCAAAAGTTTTCTAAAAAAACACCTTAACCTCAGGGATGATAGGCTTAAAAAAAGTTTCAGGTATTTTTTATTTTACTTATTTAAAAATTTGATATCAATTTTGTCTGATAAGACCGCCTATTACGCACGAATGAAATGGATCGGTTTAACCCAACTATACGGTTTTGTCCCACTTATACTCAGAAGAAATGAGTCTAGGTATTTTAACATTGGTCACTAAAAATTTTTAGAGATTTGCTTGCAATTAAATCTGAAAATATATAACTTAAAAAAAAAAGATGAACAAATGTTTTGCTTTTCATGTTAGTCAGCAAAAAATATTATAAAAACAATTTAAAAAGTAAGGTATCTTAAATGTTCACGGAAGAAAGATGCTAAAATAAAGAAACACATAAAATGCAAATTTTTATTGTAAGGTTTGAAAACATTAAGTGAGCGACTCCCCCCCCCCCATTTCCGTTGTATTCATTTCTATAACGTTAAAAAATATACTTGCTTTTTTTTAGATTTGTGGGCAATCGTCAACAATGCCGGTGTTATGTCTGGCTTCACGTCAGAATTAAGTTCAATGAACGATTTTATCTTCTGTACAGAAGTAAATGCTTTAGGTCCAGTTCGAGTCACTAAAGCATTTTTACCTCTACTAAGGCAATCTAGAGGGCGAGTGATTAACCTGAACAGTATGGCAGGCAAGTCATTTGATATCTTCTTTTACTGTATATTTGGTTTCTCATAAATAAGTGTATATTTTAAATACAGTTAATTTAAAACTGCTCAAATTTTGAACTCGCGAATTTATTGATATATTCTTTTTGACAAAAATAGAAGCTTTTAGAGAATAAGGAACGAGCTTTCAGATTTAAAAGAAAATTGTGCCAACCTTAATTTCCTTTCAAATTCATTCTGGTTGCTGTAGTTTTTTTGTTTTATTAGCCAATATTAAAATTAAATGTGTTACATTAAAATATTCAAACCCCATTTATTTTAATCAGAAGAACTACTTGCAATATACGATGCTGCATTGAAAAGGTCATTTAGAAATAAAAATATGCTATAAAAATATGAGGGAAAAAAGTGAAAATTTAACGAAAAGTTAACTTAAGAAAATTATTGCTCTTAACGTACTAAATAATAACTCTCTCTTCAAATGTTTTTCTTAAATTTATCTGTGACCTTTTTGTATGACATTCAGTTAGAACAATAAACATATTCAAATATTCTGAAGAATACAAAGCTTTAACGTTTATAGGCAAGAAGTCATCGCATAAAAATCATCCAAAAAAAAAAAAAAAAAAAAATATATATATATAATATATATATATATATATATATATATATATAATATATATATATATTATATATATATATATATATATATATATATAGTATATATATATATATATATATATATTATATATATATATATATAATATATATATATATACTGGTTATCATAAATTAAGGAAAAATCACAAAAATCGCGATAAATCGCTGAAAAATAATCCAAATCATACAAAATTTGGATATGTTGCTAAGTAAGAGTTGCTGACTAAAACTATGTTATGCAAATTAGTGGCGCTGCAATCGGAGTACGTCATCTTCGAGGAGCTTAAAAAACCACGGTTGAGAGCAAGCCTATAAATCTCACCGTGATACTACCAAAAAAAATCTGAGATAGCCAACTCGTAGCTATGACTTCTAGGCATCATTTACCTGCAGAGCTAAGATACAGAGCCATTGGGAGACTAGAGGCAGGACAAAGTCAAACAGAAGTGGTCAGGTGGCTAAATGTGAGTCCTTCTGTGGTTAATAGACTTTGAAGCCAATTTTTAACCACAGGGTTGGCATCCAAGAGGTTCAGTCAAGGACGGCCAATAGCTACGACGGGCGCTGATGATTGATATTTGAGGTGTGCACGCAGGAGTAGATCTGCTACTCCGACTCTTCTCAGATCCTCCCTGGATGCAGCCACCGGAAAGTTGGTGTCAACTTCTACCGTGCGTAGAAGGCTTCATGAGGTGGTCTGTATGCGAGACGACCAGTTATTTGTGTGCCGTTGTCATCACGCCATAGGAGGGACCGTTTGCAGTGGGCACGACAACATGTTCATTGGACGCATGACCAATGGAGGGTTGTACTCTTTACGGACGAGTCTAGATTTAGTCTAGAAAGTGATAGTTGGCGTCATTTGATATGGAGGGAACCTGGAACCCGTTATCATCCGTCAACCATTCGCGAAAGAGATGCATACAGAAGAGGCAGTGTCTATGTTTGGGGTGGCATCTCTTTAAGTATACACACAGACCTCCATGTCTTTCCCAGGGGAACCGTAAATGCTCAAATTTATAGGGATGACATCCTTGATACTTATGTTTGTCCATACGCTGGGGTAACAGGTGATGCATTCCTGCTACAGGACGATAACGCAATACCGCACCGAGCTCGCATCATAGACAATTATTTGGAACACGCTACAGTTCTACGCATGGAGTGGCCAGGTCGTTCAACGGGCTTGAATCCTATCGAGCACGTTTGGGACGCTTTAGGGAGACATATTGCTACCTTCAACCCACCCCCTCAAACCCTTGCCACGCTTGCTACTGCTTTGCAAGATCAGTGGCTCTTGCTTCCTGTAGAATTGGTAGACCGAATAATTGACAGCATCACGCATCGCTGCTCGTGCTGTATTTCTGTTAGATCGGATCATATACCATATAGAAGGTACTTCCCCAATATGAAACTTCCACCTTAAATTTGTTCATTTTGTAATTGCATTATTTTTTATAATACCATAATTGTCTGGTAATTTCTTTTTATGTTACTTTATACCTTACTATGTGTTGCACAATGTGGCCAAGTTTCATAAAAATCTACAAGTAACTTCTTGAGTAATCGTCATTTTTGTGATTTTTCCTTAATTTTTGATAACCAGTGTATATATATTTTAAATAAACTGAAATACAGGTTGCAATTTTGAATTGTCAGAAAATTAATCTACTGTTATTGGAATTGGTTTCAGTAGAGCCGTATATGAGTGGGAGGTTTAACCTTCTATCCTCCAAAACTCTTGGTTTGTAATGATATTGTTGATTCTAGAACATTAATTTTGTTTGCTCAATTCATATGCTAGTTTGTGAATTGTATAAACATAAACTTGTATTATATTTCCGGAATTTTAAACTTTGGATTTTAATTGTGACATATTCGAATATAGGGAACCGATATTTGAATGTAGGATTATGTATCATTAGGAAGTGTCAACTTTCAAAAAAATACTTTTGTTCTTGAAAAATAATGATTTGACTAAACGGTTGCGTTACTTGACTCATGAAAATCATTTTAAAATAGTGTTTTCTTTTTTATGACTTCCAGTTAGTTCAATAATGCTAATTGAATTTACTTCGCTTAATTTTAAACAAAAATATGTACTAGGTTACAAAAACGAAAGTCAAAAGCAATAAAAAGTTCAACTTAATGATATAGGGCAGGATAATATTCTAAAGTGTTTTAAAAAGTACCGACTTATGTTTATTCTCTTTGTTGCAATGTACGTCTATTAGATAATTCATCCAAAATATCTTGCTCAATAAAAAATAGATATTGCAAATAGTTTTTTTTAATAATATGAAAAGCATAATATAGAATTAAACCAGGGGGGAAATAATATAGAATTTAAAATGTATGATTAAATTTGGGGAATAATGGGAAAAAGAAGTCAAATTAAGTTAAGAAATAAACAAAAAACGTAAGTGAAGTGTAAAGGGGCCTCGTTGTAATGTTTGGCAATGGGTAGTATGCTGAAGTAGGATATCTGATAAAAAGCAAATATTTTGATGTGTATGATAAAACGAAAGACATTATCTGTAATATTTTCCTTGGCATTTGATTGTTGTAAAAGAAAAATTGTTTTCTTGATTAACATTTTAGGAAGAGCCGCTCTTTTCATTGAAAGTCCTTACAGTGTTAGTAAATATGCTTCAGTAGCATTTACGGAGTGTTTGAAGCAAGAACTGGATATGTGTGGAGTAGAAGTTATCTCCGTTGAACCAGAATTCTTTCGGTAAGTCTTTTGTCCGCCTACTAATATCCATAAAATGCACAATTGAAGCGCATGTCTCCAAAAGGGGAAACATCAAAAAAAAAATAAATAATAAACAAATAAATAAATAAATAAGCAAAAAAAATTACATAAATATTCGCAACAAAAAATCTATTTTTCAAATAGCTTTCTGTTTTTTTTTTTTTTTTTTTTTTTTTTTTTTTTTTTTTTTTTTTTTTTTTAAATATATATAAATCTATTTGGAAACTACTCTGAAACTGTCTGACACTCTCAGTCTGGCATACATAAGTATTGCAACATTTCTGAAATGTTTGTAGATATCTACTGATGATCTTTAATTATGTTTCAATGCTTTTGATTAAACAGAAATCATAATGAGAAAGCTTTAATGTCCAAAGTTTTCTAGTCGTTAGATTTATATAAAAGTAAAACGAGCACTGACTAAGCCTGTTACTACGAACGTGTTGTTACATTGCGAGGACCTGAGTTAAACCTAAGCAATCTCGTAACGTGCTGAAATCGCATTAGAATTTGAGTAGGCCCTTTCCGTTTCAAAACAAGCATTTGAAACAGAACAAACAACTCTTTCTGCAATGGGTAAAAAAAACAGTAAATGAGCACAACATTGCGGTTCATGCTATACTAAATTTGTTTTCTAATAATAATATTTTGGTTTCTTGTCAAAAAGAAAGATTATCAACTCTTAAAAGTAGGATTGCTTCAATTAAGTATTTTGCTTGAAATTTTATTATGAGCTGTCTCAGTACTTAGTTGGGCTAACACTTCCCTTTTAAATACCACTAGTTTTGCCGTGAAAACTGAAATTCACGACGTGTGTTTTCAGATCTAAAAAAAGCTGAAAAACGTATAAATGCTACTTTTTGTTTACTTCATTAACCTTGCAGGAACTTACGTGTCTCAAATTTATCATTTATTATGTGAAGTTTAAATCTTTTGTAGTTCAGCCACAAAGCACATTTGGAGGCAAACCGTTAGCAGACAATGTTGTAGCTTACAGAAATTTCAATGTTCTTAAAAACCCTATCTCCTTTTTTATTTATTTTTTTTTATTATGACTAAAAATACAAATTATTGATTCGGACCCCTTACCGAAGCTTTCTCTGTCGGAAATTTGATGCGGGTACAGTTCGGATTTTGTCACCTATGGTGTGTGTCAAAAATTAGTATTATTTGGCAAAGTGTGATTAATCGCACAACATTATACAGGGGGGATAGTAAATATGTGAACACTAAAACGTTTTTTGAACTTTTAACCCACTGAAATCATTACTTTTCAAAATTAAACTTTTTTTTTTATTTTGAATTTATCTTATTTTTATTACATATTTTTCACATATTAAATTATTAAATTAAGGATTTTTTTAAAAATCGAATTAAATTATAATTTAAAATTGCTTATAGTAATGCGTTGAGATTAAAATGCTTAACTTCATTCATTTAATCAGCTGCCTTTTGCCTCAGAGTTCAATCTTTCCTCGCATAGAAAGCAATGTAAGTAAAGGAAATAATTATTAATATTAGAAATACAGACTAAGGGAACCGGTTGGTGTCTAAAACGTGTGTGATGACAACGTTGAACAACAATATTTATTATTTCAAACTCTTTAAAGTTGTATTTGCAAAACGCAAAATGGCCTTGGTGAATAATGTAAATGCCTTCGTGTATTTTTTTTTTTTTTTTTCTAAAATCTGAAAGAAAAATTTATTGAAATTGAAACATAAAAGAACATTTTTTCCGAAGGATTTTCAACTAGTAAAGTGGATAATGTTGATGTTAAAATTAATTTTCAACTGATTTTAATAAACTACTACTAATATTTTTTCCATCTTTTTTTTTGTAGACTTTAGTTATTACACCTACTTTATTAACAAAATGATTATCTTTTCACTAATTGTAAAAAAAAATCAATATTATTTTTTCTTTAATGTTTATTAAGAATTCGGTGCTCACTAAACACTTCATTCTAACCATTTAATTAGCTGAAAAATTAAGATTATCCCTTTTTTTAACGTCCTTACTTTTAAGTTTATAGTTTTAATTTATTCTTAGAAAGATTTTATTACGTTATATAAGAAGCATTGATTTCGTTTTATTTTCAATATAGCCCTTATGTAGAAGTTTTATGTCTAAAGAAATGTAAAAATACATATTATCCTTAAAAATAGAGGAACAAGGTATAGTATTTATTGCCTTTCGCAAAAGTTAAGAGCTTGGTGTTGAACTTTAATGATTGCGTCAAAAAAATATTAGTTTGCTTAGAAAAAAAACATCGAGTACTTCCTTTCATTAAACTGCATTTTATGAGTATAAAGAACAACAGTACAATATATTAGTGCCTTAAAGTGAGCAAGAAAGCTCTAAGCGAAATTTTTATTTTGTAACGAATCAACCTATAATAAAACGTTTTATCTTTTAATAAACATCGACAATTTTAACTTAAATAAGTGGATAGTTCGCTGGTACCGCCAATGGCACCAAATTGAATCAAGATTAAGGAAATTTTTTTCGCTAAAAATGGCCCCAGCTTAACAATTTGTCTCTAAGTTGAAGTCAATAATTCCAGAAGCTTAGCGATACATTGCGAGAAAATATCACGAACTTGCTATGACTCAGCAAGGTACCCATCTCGATTGATGAGGATGCATCTCGATGATGATTATATATATATATATATATATATATATATATATATATATATATATATATATATGGGGAGGGGATATTATTGTCTTGTATCTCAGAAGCAAATTTGAAACTTTGGATGAGGTAAAGGTTAAACAATAATGAAATAAAATCTCAAGTTATTACTGGCCAATAAATTCAAGCACGTGTTCATAATGAAGAGTTTAAAAATAAACCGTCATAAGCAGAAAATGAAGCCTGTTTGGTTTTAAATCAATGTTACACTTCTCATAAGGGAATTGAGTCTCTTACAAAAACGGAAAGTGATGAGAGATTTTGATTTTAATACATCAATTAAGAACACGTTGCTATTATTTGTTTTATAAGAGAGAAAAATAAATAAATGTTGTTTAATGAAACTATTTCATAAACCTTTTCCACTATGCGCTCAAGCTAACATACAATCAATTACAGTTGACCTAAATAACATCATAATATAATGTAAAAAATATATACATATTTATGTGGGTGGCTGGTTGTCTAGGGGTTTAACTTCTTTACTAAATAATGAGATTATTGTCTTTTAATCATTCATTTGACATAAAAGCACAGTATCACAGGGCAAATACCAGCATCTAAAACATAATCAAAAACAACAACATCATCGTCGCTTCACGACCTTCTTAGTTTGCGTCACCTTTTAACTCAAGCCGCAGCCGCTTTACTCCGCGTCTCTTTGCGCTCGTAGAGATCTGAGCAACAGTAAATAGTTCTGTAACTATAGCTCATGGAGAATAATTTCCATATTTATAATAAGGTAAATGTAAATATGTCAACTACATGCCTTGAGTTATCCCAGTCAGGACTCGTTAAAACGAGCTCAAGGGAACCTTTAAAATATATTTGTGTTAACCGTTATGTGTCTTACTCGAACAACCACAGAAAAAACAGAACGGAGATTGCAAATGTAGTTCGTCTTGGCAGCAGTTCGTTTTAAGCCAATTTGAATTTATGGGGTTGCACTATGTTTTATATTTTATACACGAACAAAGTATTGAAAGATATTGTGAAAATAACTTATCTATGTATCGATCTACACATGTGTAACTAATTTTCTCTTATTTCAGAACCCCAATGACTAATCGTGAAACCGTAGGAAACCAAATTGAAAATGTTTATTCCACCTTGACTGAAGAAATCAAAACTGCATACGGCATTAAGTACCTCAACTATGCGAAGCTGTTTGCCGAATTTATATTCGGTAACTCCTCAGGAAATGTTTATGTTGTCATAGATGCACTAGAATCAGCTGTATGTCTAAAATATCCTGCTGCTGTGTACAAGCCATGCCGAAACATAATTTCTAAGGTTCTTTTCTATATTATCGAACGTTTACCAAATGGCCTTAGATGTATTTATGTTAGGATAATTATTGAAGTGTACATGTTTGTAACGAAATGTGTTTTAAATTATAATGATAAATAAATTCTGGTTAAAAAGAAGACTATGTAACTTCTAAAAAATCACTTGACTTTGGAGTTGATGCTGGTTTGTTAGATTGTTGCAAATGTTCTCTTCAGAACACACTTAAAAAATCAATAAAATCAATTAAAAATTCCTAAAAGAAATCAGTAATTTACAAATTCAGTAAAAATAAAAATTCTGTAATAGTAATGAGAAATAGTGCATTTATACAGTACTGGGAAAATTTTATAGTATATTATACGAAAAAAAAACAAATGATTGCATTGCCTATTGACACTTGGTTACGGGTCTTTTATATTATACGGGGATAATTTTTCTTTCCTACTCACCCCTCGAACCCCATTTAGTATAGGGTTAGCCGGGGACCTACGAAAGATGAAGTAAACAGTTCAAATCACGCCACCTATACTTTGTCCTGCTCCCTCAAAGCAACTATTCATACATGTTTGTTTGTTTATTAATTTTTTATCATAACATTTTACAAAAAAAAAAAAAAAAAAAATGTGTGCTTAAAAGGTACTGACCACATGAATACCTCATATTTCTTCCATACATTTTCAGAAGTATTTTAAGCAGAACATTTCTGGATAACAAAATTGCATAAATAATGCTTTTTTTTGTAATATGAAATCAAGAACAACTATTAGAAGCGTTTTTTATGTAATGGTTTGCAATAAAGCTCAAATTGGTTTCTGTGTCTCAAACAGTTAGAATATATTTTGAATTTTGTTTTAAGAGTCCTACTTTTGTTTGACGCTTAATCCTTACTACCTTTACTTTCTTTATAAATATTCTCTTGCACTGCAACACCTTTACAGACAATCGTAATTTGAAAAGTCCTATCAAAACTATTTCTGGCAATTGCGTTGTACAACATAATAATTGCAATAATCCAGATATATTTATGAGATTGAGGTACGTGATTCATTTGAGGTACGTGCATTTAAAGAAAATGAACTTCCGATTCACTAGAAAGGACATGAAATCAAGCATTAAGATTTAATTTAAAAAAAAATCCTGATTGCCGACCTCATAATAAAACGAACTTCTCTTGTCAGAAAGCATTTTAAATAATTAAAATTAGAGTTTTATGCAACATGAAGGCTCCAAGCACATTCTATCAGAAGTCGAAAAATTATCTTTCTTTTGGTACTATTGTTTTATATTTTCTTGTTTATTTTCACTTCAAAAAGCGCGAAAAATATTTTAAAGCCAGTTATACGTTTTCGGAAATAAAACTCGGACGTATTTCAAAGTTTCTTTCCTCCGCCATGGTACTTAATAGTTTTCGTTACAAAATTTTGCAAATAATTTCTTGCCAGAGTCTTATACTAGCAGCCAAGTATAACTTAAGTCGTTAATAAATCAAATTCTTAGAAATTATAAATCGAGCCTGGATAGCAAATTTTAATTTCATTTTTTTTAATACTGGAAAAAGTTTGAACATGTAATTATTATAGACGTGAAAAATGACCAATCTTGAAACTTATAATAAATCTTAACAAAATGTGCAATAATTATGTCTCGAAGATATTTTATACATTTTTGGTTCAGCAGCGGCATTGTTCCGAAAATATTTTAGTGCTTTGAAATATTATCTTTTCATAATAAATCAAATATAATTGGTGTTGAGTTTGCTCAACGTTATTTACGTTTCAATTTTTACGTACCTAATTTTTAAACTTTAATGTATTCCTCTATAAAAGTTTCGTCATGCAAATATTGAACCATTGTATGAAAATTTTAGTCGTTCTGCACGCACGAAGTTGAAAAATTATGTGTTATACAAGTAAGGGTTCATATAGTGAAGGTGTTGAATAATATTTTATCTCCCTCCCTCCTTACACACACAGCGTATCCGCATCTTATATTAACGACTAAAATTCCGTTAGTTTTTACCAAAATTTTCCGTCCTAAATTTAAAGACAATGCAAACTTAACATATTAAACACTTCATGAGGAAAGTCGGCAAAATAAAAATCAGTTCAAATTGTTAAATCGTTATATCGCAGCCTGATCCCTAACGTAATATTTTATATGGACATTTGCCTTTAAAAATAATACCAGCAGAATAATTTTGAAACATTTATGACCAAAACAAGGAAATATTCAACTTTGAAATTTAAGGATATCTATTAGGGACCGTGTAGAATATGGGATGGGGACACATTGCCCCTTTAGAAGAACAATGATAATGTCGAAGTAAAAAAAAAAAGGTAATGCTAACATCGTGTAAATTTATTATTTTCAGTAATGCATTCTACTCCATTTATGGCCCTTAAAGATAATGTAATGTAGTAAAAAAATGCAATGCCAACATTATATATATTTATTTTTTTAATACTATTAAAAATAAATGCAAATGCAATACTAGGAACCCAAACAACACACTTCAATATCTTATGATCTAAAGAAACTCACCAAACTAAAACTAAAAAAAAAAAAAAAACATAACTAGTAGTAGGCCGCTCTATGACCCCAGAAGATATGTGAATTGTCGGAAGTGCAAACTAGTATAACTCACTAAATGTTACGTTTAATTTTTGGATGAATGTTTGTCGAATTGATGCTAAACGTTTTGCATTCAGATTTTTTTTATGCATGTGATTTTCTCAAATATATATGTACCTGGAAGCTGTAAAAATTGAGGTTGTGCTTTTCTGTATTTTTTTCTTTTTTTTCAGTTTTTTTAATTTTTATTTTGTCGCACTTTTCATACCTTCACTCTGCATCTTACTGCAAACATTTTTTCAACTGGCCAGTCTTTGTTAAACATAAATTTTAAGATCGCTTTAATTATTTTTTTAAAAGGAAGCGTTCTTATTATCTAAACATTGAAAGTTAGATTTTTCAATTTACGGTTTAAAAATAGAGAAATGACAAAAAAAAAAGGACATTATTTTCCATCACTTGTGACAAAGAAAATAAGAACTATACCATTTCCGACTTTTATGCACATCGCTGGAAAATAAAACACGCATTATGTTCTCCAAACTGAAAAGACATTATGAGATAGAAATCCTGTTTTCAACTTTTCTTTCGAAACACATCTTGCAGGAACTACTTAGTTGAGAACGATGAAGAATTTGTTGCGTAAGATAAAATTTATGGAGTTTTTTCCCGTTTGAGCACTGGCCATTGTGGAATGGAAAATGTCTTATTTAAAATGTCAAGTGGAGATATCGTATGAGCGATAAAAAACATTTTTACTTGGTAAATTTTCAACAAAAGAAATAGTTTTATTATATTACATGGCTCCAAACATTTGTAAAAACTTGAAGCTATATTTCTCAAAAACTTTGCAAATCAAACAGCACTAAATCTTTATTAATCACGCTGCGTTATTTTACTTGAAAACTTAAATACTATAAACTCCATGTTCACAGCAAAATGAATAATGTGTAAAGTATTTTTTAAATAATTTTAACTATTTGAAAAGGTGCCAAAATCTGTTTTATTATTTTTATTAACTTTTTTTATCACAATGCTATGATTGAGAAATATTGGTACATAAAAAAATGTCTGCGAAAACTCATTTGCTTTTACCCATCGTTTAAATTGAAATAACGATGATGTTTGAAAACTTTTGAATGGAAATTCCTTGAGCACGAAAAATGAAGATAGTTAAATTTGAGTGTACATATGAAGAATATTACTAAATTGAATCGCATTTTAGTTCTGCAATTATGAACATTTAATCTATGCATTGACAGTTTCTATCACGCAGATGACATAAATCATCATTTAATCTGGTGTTAATATCAAACATTGCAGATTGCAAAATATTATTAAACGTTAAAATGTTTCACTAGCATAATTTGAATGCTGTATTGCTACATGTTTGTGTTTTAAATACGATTTCCGACATTTTATATTTCCTGGTTTTCAAAGCAATGAAGAAGAAATCAGAAGAAATATTTCGGTCAAAAAGCTTAAAGTAAGAGCATGAACACAGCTTTGAAGAGGTCTTTACAATGGCGTCCCAATTCTTATTAAATTAATATATTAACTTTATTGAACTTAAAAAAAAGGTACGGTTTTTGAATGCAATAGTCACTTTATGGACTTTTTAAATATTTATACTAGTTTTTTGTCCGAAATATTTTAGTACGATTTATCCTATAAATTCTTCATAAAAAGTACGCATAGTTTCAAAATTTGCGATTTTTTTGGAATTTGTTTATATCTGTAAAGATTATCAACATGATTAAAGAAACAATATTTACTAATTTCTGCTTAATGAAACAGGTACATTTTCTTATTTCCAAAATTTTAATATAAAGTTAAATACTACATGCTAATCAAACCTTAAAATAGCAATGAAATTATAGGAAAAACGAGAAACTTTACTAAATTTTAATACAAAAATTACAATATTTAATAATTGAAAAATCAATATTACCGACGGTTTTAATAACTTGCTGATGCATTTTCTTCTCTGTAACATCTTAAGAATTAATCTTCTCGTGCAGGAATTAATTACTCAAGAAAACAAAATCGGAGATAATTATATTTGGATAGAAGAGGTTTACGAAGAAATTATGCTTGCAACGTTTTAAGACGTGACACTTTAATAATTAGTTAAGTTTTACTTAATTTCCAATTACCTGAAATTAAATTTTACGGTGTTAATGAGCGCACAAACCGAACCTTATACTTTAAAGTAGGGATGCACCGATAAGCAAATTGGCCGATTACCGATTACCGATTAATCGGCTGTTGATAATCGGCCGATGAATCGGCTGAGCCGATTAATGATAAGGAAAATTGTTTTTCTACTACCAATTTTAAAATTACTGTTTTTTATCTCTTATACAACTCCAAATTTAGAAATAGTAAGTAATTTATTTCTGGGAGAAGATATTTTTTCATTTTAATAGTTTTCACAAAATAATTTCAATATTTTATCAAATTTCTTAGAAATAATTTTCTTTTTTGTGTCAATAATATTATCAACACATTGTTAGTTATGTTAATTGGAAGTAAAAATTTATAAAAAAAGGAGGGGTGGGGGAGTGTGTGGTGAACACTCCAATCTAGGAGTACTTTTAATTCATATAATTTAGTAATCAGTAGCAATTTAATTCAATACTTTTATTCTTTGTAAATCTTAAAGCACTGAGGTTATCTGAAAGCACTGTGCTAAGGAAAAAACTACCGCCACATGAAAAATGTTGCATCATTGTCTATGTATATTTATTCAAAGTAGGAGAATTCATTAAAAAAAAACTTTATATCAACTGTGAGGATTATTATTACTGTTAATAAAATTATTCATCATAGTTTCCTAGTGAAAGTATACTTTAAAGAATAATATATGAAAAATATTTTTCTGCCGATTAATCGGCCCGATTTTGCCGATTATTAATAATCGGCAAAGTGGCCGATTATGGCCGATTAATCGGTACCACCGATTAATCGGTGCATCCCTACTTTAAAGCATCAATTAACAGTGTGAACAAAAGCGTGTAATCTTTACTTCATAGCTGCAATTATTACGTACAAACAGGCATTAAAGCTTTACCTGGACGCTTTTAACCTGATTTTACAAATTGAGCTACACCAGCGTTTGCTTACGCTCGCTGGAGTACTAAAATTAGTTTCAGCTACCAGTATGAAGATAATCATTGCTATCATGACGGTACATCTTCTTTTTGTGTGGTTATAGACTATTCAAGACTGATGAATCAATAAAGAGGTCGACATTGTGGTCTCTGAATGTTGCAACTAGGCTGTCAGTATATGAATGGAGTTTTTTTTTTTTTTTTTGGTCCGGTTTGAGGGTGGTATTTGGCTTATTTATACAGCAGCTTATTTAAGCTATGCGCGTTTTACAGAAAAACTTTTTTTTTTAGTTAGAATGTCTTGAAATACTGTAGAAACATTTTTCAGAAAACTTCTTAAAAACACAAGGAATTATTAAAAAGCGTTATTGCATTTTAAATCAATGGCACCTCTTAAGGATATGTAAACTGCTATAAACAGTCAACAATATGTTTTAGAATGATATTGTTCCCTGCTGAATTCCAGAAATATATACGGGTGGTGATTTAAGTAGTCTGTCTGCTTTTTTTAATAACTAAAAGACATCAACATCATATATAGCGCTCCTCTGATAATTGACTTCTGATATTGATGATGTTTACTTCTTTTTCACGTAATAGGATCTGTTACAGGGTCTGAATTAAGTTAGGTTATTTTTAGTCGGTTTTTTTAAAAATGTGTTTTAACTTAAATCCACGGCAATTACGTTTTTCCTATTTCCAGAAAATGATGTAAATTGCATCAATGTTGAGCATTAGACGTCAATAACGCAAGTTGTTGGGTGAAAAATACGGAATATAAAATGCAATAAATGATTGAAAATAAAATAATGAAAGAGATCCGAAAAGAATTCAAATGCAAATGTTGCGATGCCCGCAATTCGTACTACACAAAAAAAAAAGCGGTTACAAAAAAAAGCTGGTTTTTTTTTCACACAAAAAAAAGTGAATTTCTTTCCTTTTTACGTTTGGAAAAAAAAAAAAAAACATTTCACCCAATGGAGAGTTGCCCCCTAAGAGGGCATTTTAATTATGATTTTTCTAATTTATTAAGCTTAATAATAGGATGTCCCATTTGAGGAAATATTTAGATTTAACTTTGAAATTTTATCTTTGCTTTAACAGTCCAGTCAATGCTTTTGAATAAAGTAATGGTGCTACATTTCGCCCTCCTTAAAATTTTTGTCCCCTGAGTACCATTTTTTACTATCAATGAATTAAAGAAGACACCACAAACTAGCCCTACGCATGCTATTTAAGCTTTTTAACATGTAAAATAATTTATTGTTTGTAATTTATTATTATTATTATTATTTTAATACACGCACTTTTACCAGAATGCAAAACAGTTACTTTCGTCTCCTCTCAAATACATCACATGAAAAAAGTAACAATGGTTCAAAAACCTGGTAATTACTAATTCAGAACTCCATTAAAAGCACCTCACAGAAAGCGCACTTCTGTAATAAAACGTTTAGCTCAAGTTCGTAATGTTAAATTCTCACCAGTCTAAGTAAGCGTCATGTATAAATTTTTGTTTTATTGTTCGTTGTGCCCGGGCGCACATTTCGTGTAGCCAGGAGGTGCAGAAAGGGAAATACACCTATTTTTCTCTATGTTTATTTTCCTCTTTGTTTTCATGTGTTCTTTTTCCGTTTTGTTTCTCTATGTTCAAAAACGCTTTTGTCACATCGGATGATCTGCATCATAGTCTTTTATTTGAATCACGGAGTCGGGCAAAAATGTGAATATCCTATTTGTCAATATACCTTCATCCTCCTTCACGTAACGTAAAGCTTACCCTTAGATCATTCCGTTCATAGATTTCCCTAAATAAATGTGTCAAATCTATCTAAATAAGCAGTCTAGTGAATCAGAAAGGGCATTTAGGGTGGAGTGAAAAAAATGAATTTTTGATTTTCGTAAACGGGTACCTTTCATTTACTGTGAATGAGGATAACTAAAAAATCTGTAAAATATTTCACTTTTGCGACGTCATCTTTAGTCTGCGCATTTGGCCTAAAGTTTTGAAATTTTTGATTTTTTTTAGATTTTTCAAATTTTTAAAAAAAATATTGCAAATGATAAAACTAGTGACGGGTGGTTATTAAATGGAAGAAAAAGGTTTGAAATATACAAGGAATTTTTTAAAACCATTTTAGATAATGATTTCAGTTCGTGCATTACGCTCAAAGTTCATCAAATTTCCCAAAATGTCTGACATTTTCAACATTTTTTAACTCAGTATTTCCTCTCAATATTCACTTGAAGTGTCTTCAAACCTGTTTTTATTCCTTTTGTTATTACTTTAAACATTGCAACTCTTCGCTAGATCATGTGGAACTACCCAGGACTCACCACGAGGAGGTCACCGCACTTCTAGTAATACACGTGAACCCTTCCTTCCAACCAATGCGAGCACGTATTTACATTTCTTAGACACGTCTTTCACAGTTAAATTGTTCCTTTGTGTCGTAAATTGATGAAATATTTATGTCAGATATCCTCGTTTTTACTAAACTTTTTCTTTTCCCGTGATTATAGCCCGTGAACAGCGCATTCAGAAATCATATTTAAATTATCAGCTTCCATAATCTTTGTTAATATTGTGTTGTTAAATTACCTGTAAAAGGTGGCTTTGTAATTTCCAGATCATGACAAGAAATCATATCGATGCATACTGACTTTTGAGTTATGTATGCAATGTATGAAAATAGATTTTTATCTATTTTTGGGATCTGAAGCGTTCTCACTTGGTTTGCTTGCTTGTTTTCTGGATTGAACGTTGATAATGCGATTAAAAACAAGTTTCTTCATATGCTCTCTTTTTTGAACTAACTAGATTATTTCCCGGCGTTTCCCGGGTGCTTATAAATTTAATAGCTCTAAAAAATATTTAAATTAATTCTATCCACATGGGAATATAAAAACTTATTTCATGTTAAAATTAAATAGTTGAGCTTTAACCCTTCACTGCACGATTTTTTATATTTTCATGAAAAAATCATTTGTTACCTTTTAAATAGCCCTGAGTTCAGGAAAAATGAAGAAAAAAATTAATCTTAAAAATGTGCATCAAAAATGATGTTTTAATTGTTTGTTCTATTATGGCACAAAGCACATGGCATATGCTTTGTATACCGATAAGTGTAATAATCTACAATGTGTTTTGTGCGATAAGTGGTATAAAAAAACTTTCCACTAAGTGTATTTAAACATTTTTAGAACAAAGGAAATAATCACTAAGCACACTTCTAACGGAAATGCAGACACTCTTTCTTTAAAAAACAAGAACTGTAATACCTAGACCAGTGCAACTAACTAGTGCATAAAAATCACACTAAACTGTTATAGCAATGTTCCAGAAGGGGCACAAAGCTCAGTTTAACTGTATTTAAAAATCATAGGAATATATGAGGGTTTATTTGGTTTGTGCCAGATCTGGCACACCGTGCAGTGAAGGGTTAAATTGATAATTCATTGTTAATCGTAATCTTTGTTGGAAAATACTCCTATTTAAATGTGTTACATTTTATCAATTTGTATGCTTAAAGTCTTATCTCTATTACTCTATCTATTCAAAATTGAAACAAAATGGCCATTTTGAGACAAAAGATTTGAATTTTGGGCTTTTTGGATTTTTTTTAAATTTAAAAACCCCAGCCTATGTTAATTCTAATGCATCAAGGAACCTCTGTGCCAAGTTTGTTGAAAATCGGACGAAAACTCTGGATTTGTATACGGAACAAACATACATACATCCATTTATATATAGATATCGATAACAGCATATTTCTTGGGTGCAAAGTATACATTGTTTTGAATAGATGTGAATACAATTTTCTGCTTTTTCCCGGAGAGATAAT
>JAXGGA010010823.1:0-45145 GCA_038373865.1 Uloborus plumipes
CTTTAATGCATTTAAACGATTTCATGAAACGCTGCATCTAAATGCTTTACACATAAAAATTATTTTTTTTGCATGAAATAAGATTAAATTTCGTGAGATTGAAAATATGCCAAGTAAAAACTGAATATTTCTTGTTATTCCTATTTTAAACTTACGAGAATGTATATATTTGATAAGCGAAAACCTATCTTTGCATTTCGAAACGATAGGGCTCCATGCAGAAGATTTTTCGTAAACAACTTATAGAAAGTAAAAGAAAAGAGTAACCGCAAAATTGTTTTGAGAAATTTCTTGGAAGTTTGCGAAAGTGTAATACAGAAAATAAAAAGACATCTTATAACTTTGACCTGTCTCGTACAAATACGCGTTTGGTTGAAATAACTAAAGTAAAAATAAATAAGCAATCAAAATGTTGCCAAACAACTACTATTTGCAATAGCACTTTTATTAAAGCACCATTTTTTTTTGGTTGAATTCAGATCTATTTTAATTTTTAATTATATATGTCGGAGCCGGTGTTACTTCAAAATGATCTCTTTAAAAATTTCATTCTTGAAATGCATTCCAACTCGCAAATGCATCCAAAACAATCGGGGGCTGTGTGTGTGGGAGGGGGGGGGGAGCTGGTAAATAGTCGATACTTGTTTCATAATTGCACAACAAAACGCATGCATACACACATATATCTTAAAATCAGTGGAGGAATCAATCCCTACTCCTTCCCCAAATTGCAATCCTCGACGCATTCATAAAGTACTTTAATTATATGAATTTCTGAAACACATCGAGGAATTTTAATAGAATTACTTCCGCATAACCGAATCTGTACTGAGATATTCTATTGAATAATTCGATATTCTCGGCAGAACTAATTGATTTTCTTCAGTGAAATTCCTTTGCCATGTGAATTGATGTAACTGTTTAGAGTTATTTTATGAGCAACACAGTTCGATTTTTGACGAAAGCAATCAAGTTTTGTGGTGCTGATAGTTTTTTTTAGAATAAAGAAAATAACCTCTTAATATCTTATTTTGATTCTTATCTTACTATATTACCTTAACATACGGATTTTGTTTCAGTGACAAACTTGCCAAATAAACCATTTGTCTACTTGTTCTTTTCTTCATTTGTTAAAGATTTATGAATGCGGTGGCAACTATAGCAGGGCTTTTCTCTTTGACAAGGGGGACTTTTATCTATTATAGATTTATTCCTAATAAAGAGTTCAAAATTGTCCTATTTATTTTGTTATATTATTTTCAAAATAAAAAAAAGGGAAAAAAGCCAATAAATAAGTAAAAAGGAAAGAAAGGAAGAACCATTTACTGAAATTATCTTTTATAGCGTTGACGCTAAGCACTAGTAAATAAGCAGTCAGAAAACAGTACAATAGTTGAAATTGTGGAACCTCGGTAAGTAGACACCCGCTTAACTCGGCATATTTTCGTGGTCCTAAAGGATGTCGAGTTACCGAGGTTCTATTGTATATATGCAGAGGCTCTATATTGTTTTGAAATAATTATTTTTGCTGTTTAAACGAAAGCTCAAAAAATTATTGTCAGTGGAAGACTTGTAATGCTTTTTCCACTAAGTCTATACTCGTAGTTAGAAAAAATAGGATTTCTTTGTTCTTGCTGAATTTTTTCAGAATATTTTCAAAATATTGAAAAAAATATTCCATACCTTAAAATTAAAAAAAAAAAAAAGTTTTATACTATTTTACAGGCATTGCTGACGCTTTTATTTTGCTTTTGTGTTGAATAAATTCTTCTAATTTGATTTTAATAATTCGTTATTTTTGTTTATAGTTTTCCGTCGTTATCTTTAGTCTTAAACCCGAGAGGATTTGAAAAAGAGAAAGTTCTTCTTTTAAAAGATCCGGAGTTTTCATCAGCGTATTTAGAGCTCCTGTGAATTTAATTACAATATCAGTCTTCTAACCACTAATTAAGTATTTTAGTAATTATTCCAAAGTGATTTTATTTTGAAAATGAAAATTTAGCAGTAAATAAAATGTTTCTCAAAAATGTAGTGTGGTATATTTTTGTAGTTCCACAACATTATTTCAAACACTTTTTAGTAGGGCTTTTCTATATAATGCTTTCGCGAATCTGCTTCGAATAGACTCAAAGTATGTCTAATTTTAATACGCTTACTATTCTTACTTAATTTAATTTGAATAGTTTTTTTAGAAGAAGCCCATGAAATAAATTTATTTCTTATGTTTAAAGTATTTTTTCCAGTTATATTTTATTTTACTTTATTTATTTATTTATTTCCATATAGTTTACACAAAGAAATTTTAAAGTAGTTAGCCGATTACGTGGTCAGAAAGTTTCACTTTCACTCTAAAATTTGGGATTAGTTACTTATATCACCTAAAGATATTTTTTAACATTTCATTCTTAGAGACATGCTCAAACAGTTTCAACAGTTTATTAGATAATTTTTCACTTTATGGTTAAGTGCATGTTTGAACTGACCTTAATTCACGAACTGTTCACGTATTTAATTTTTGAATAGCTCACGTATTTAATTCTCAACTCTATGGAGAGCTAAGTTCTCATAAGTGCTTTTTTGTCGAGTCATGAATCATTAAAGGCACAACTTCATCAGAATTGCTTACATGTTTATTCCAAAGCCCGTAACATAGGAAGAAGTAATGAAAAGTCACATTTACATTAATTGTGTATCTTATCAGTAACGTCTGTTTCTGGTACACTGGAATTGTCTCAATTAAATCAGTACTAAGAGCTTCTTGCAATCAGAAATTTGCTCAACATTATGAAGTATGCAATTAAAAAAATTTACAATTAGGTTCCCCTTTAATCAGCTTGCAGAGAGTTTATTACACGAGGACTCAGTGTGTTTAAGCATTCCAGAGCTTGAGTTATATATACTTTCTATCAATTTAGTTGAAATAACTATATAGCTGACCTTGATACAGATTCGATGGGAAATTACCTAAAAGAGAATAAATTGCATAGTTGAGGTTTATTTCTTAAATCTTATTTTAGCGCAAAGCTTATTTGATCATTTTTCATCGAACTATATACCTTGTTAATAATACAAGTTCCCCATTTCGGCCGATTTCTTCATGCTCATTCTATCATATTTTGCTGCTTCACTTTGAAAGGAAGAAGACAGTTATAGTTAAAGAAAATAACAAACACTATCTGGTGAGAATACACACACATTTTTTCTTTTTCTTTTCACGAAAGCTGTAGAGGTAATTTTATTTGAGATTTAGTCTGTACATTTCATCATCATCTTTTATTAACTTTGTCTTAATCAATGAAGACAATAATACTATAAAGCAATGGAATGCATGTGAATTGGTTTTTGACAGCGCAAGGAACAAAATTAATTGTATAAATCATCATCACATAAATGAACTGTGTTAATCAGGCGTTAGTATGAAAAAGATCTCAATCCACTGGTTAAAATTATAAAGCAGAGAGTTTCAGCATTTTTTATTAAATATAAAAACAAGTTTTTTGCAACAGTTTTCTACCTCATAGAGCAAGAATCGCTCTGTTCAAATCCAACGTTGAGCGTCATTGTATCCACCAACGATTGTCAAATTATGAAATGAAAGCAATTTTTAAAGTTTATGAATTGAGCTTTGATGCTAGAAGCCTGAATTAACCATAGTATCTCACAATGCTTGTGTGTCTTATCTGCACTTTTGAACAAAATTGAGTTATCACCACCAGGTGGCTCTTTGTGACGTATTTTACCTAAATACAAAATTATATGGTCATTTGAGAACGGGAATTATTTTTTAAAAAAATCTGAAAAAGTTTCACTTGAATCAAATACATGGTGGCGCAAAACTTCAAAGAGTTTTATCTCAGTTTGAGCTCAACTGCAGATACCACTTTTGCGCTTAGCACGGCAGCATAGTCCATTTCTATGTGTACCATAAACACACTAAGCACACTTTGATAGATTGAACGTCATTTTTGAATCAAGTAAGCATGCGCTTTATTGAAACTTGAAGGGAGACAAATTTCAAGTTTTAGTACTATTTCGTACAACAGCAATCAGTTTTCATTTTTTAAAATATCAGCTGTCCCGGTCTTCGGTCAAGTGAAATTTATGGAGTTCAGACATTTTTTCATAATTTGGCTGTTGCTTTCAGCTTATTGATATAATTTCAAAATTCATTTCATGACATGAAACCAATTTCATATATTTATAAATTAAAAATAAGTTATTTTACATTATTTATTGATGACATAAGGAAATGTTCCTAAACTTGTAAAACTTGAGCCCATGCTCAAATCGTAGTTTAGTCTGCCCAACAGAAACAAAGATTTCATTATTCCAAAGATTGTTCATAGAAGGAACTTTTTGCGGGAGTTGAATGGCATTAAAAATATATTTAGAATGTTTTATCAAATAAACAAGATTTTCGATTTATCGTCCCCTTAAGCATAAAATTTGATTATTTTGAAATTAAAGTCCTGAACAATCAACCTTAACGAAACGAAAATATTTTACTGCAACCATTGCTTTTTACACACTGTAAAAATGAATGTTGCTTTTACAGTATAATACAGCTAATTTTATGGTAATAAACTGCAAAGTTGCTAATTTTACAGTTTATTACCGTGCATTTTAGAGTTTTAAACTGGAACCTCTGCTGCCAGTATTACACTGTTGTTTTTGCAGTGTAATACAGCTAAACTTTACGGTAATAAACTGTCAAATTTCTAACTTTACAGGTAAGAAACTGTAAAATTGCTAGTTTTACAGTTTATTACCCTGCGTTTTACAGTTTTAAATTGGAACTTCGGCTACCAGTATTATATTGCAAAAACAACAGTTAATTTTTGGCAGTGCAGGAATAAAATTTTACCCTAGTTGAATGGTGTTAAAATTATTCTTTATGTTTAGTATTTTTAATGAAATAAGCACTCTTTTCTATTTATCCTTCCTTCAAGTATAAAATCCGATTACTTTGAAATGGAGTTCTCAAATAATTAGCCTTAATGAAACGAAAATATTTCACTGCAACCATTGGTGTTCGAGTACTACTTAAGTTTAAAGGTGTTAGCAGAAGTTCTTTTCAAACAAATGTATATTTGCTTAGCAAACGAGCTTCGAAGCATGTGCAGTAATCATTTCGAGCTTCTGTGAGATGAGGAAAAAGTACACAAAGCTGGTGTCAGAAATAATTCGCTTCAATCGCAAATATTTACTTAAGACTCTCTTCTCAGTTAGTTCCGTATATACTTGTATGAAAGGAGTTCAGATCCTTTTCTAGTGGTTTTGTATACTTTAAAACTGACAAGAAATTTTATTAAGTTTGAAATCTAGAAGGCTTGAAAGAAATAATTTAAAATAGTTTAATTAATTCGCAAGTTGAAGAAAATGTGCATTACTGATGAAGAGAGGAAATTTTAACATAAACTTGCAAATAATACGTTTCCAAATCTTTAAATGTATCCTGATTTTTGCTCTAGTTTTGAGGTGTTAACATTGTCATAAATTGTTCATGATACATAATCTGCATTTTTTGGGGATAATTTGCTGCCCTATTAATTGTCAAAATTTTCATTAATCGCCATTGCGTTTCAAGTTACTCTGAGATAGATATTTCTCTAAATTTCTTCAAATTCAAAATAATTTTACAGAAACTGTTTGATAAAAAAAGCTGCTAAAAAGGACAAACCCTGGCTTAAATTTCCTCTTGAAATTTGTCCTATATTGAAGTAGTAGAAAGATCACTTTGAAACAAATCAATTAGCTATTACAACCTGTTAAATTTATTAACAGTTGTCTTGTTTTTTCGTGTTTAATCAAAAACTTTAAGTGTTAAATCTTTGCGCCCCATAATATTGACCAATTCACCTGATATTTTAAAATTCATATAATACTATGTGGAACAAGGGCAGGCTTGTGAAGACTACAATTTCAGAAATTTTTATTTTTGAACCACCTTAATACACTGTAAAAATGAATGTTGTTATTACAGTATAATACAGCTAATTTTATTGTAATAAACGAAAAAAATGCTAATTTTACAGTAATAAACTGTAAAATTTCCCATTTTACAGTACTGATCTGTAAAACTGCTAATTTTACAGCAATAAACTGTAAAATTGCTAATTTTAGTTTATTACCGTGAATTTTACAGTTTTTAACTGGAACCTCTGCTGTCAGTATTATGATGTTGTTTTTATAGTAATTTTACGGTAATAAACTGTAAAATTCCTAACTTTACTGTAAGAAACTAAAATTTCTAGTTTTACAGTTTATTACTGTGCATTTTACAGTTTTAAATTGGAACCTCGGCTGCCAGTATTATACAGTAAAAACAACAGTTCATTTTTTGCAGTGTACATATTAATTTATTTACATGAAGCATATACTTTTTGCTCCCTTCTAAGAAACAAATAGTGACAGACAAATATTTACTTAACCCACTTAATTTTGTTCGAGAGTGAAAAACAAGATTTATATTGCAAGAAACTATTGAACAGTTGGAAATTACTTTGAACCATTCATTACACATTCTATTTCATGACAGAAAAGCCCAAGCGTACGAAGAATTATCCGTTAGTCAACATCTGCAGAATAACTGTATTAGAATTCTTCGAGCAGAAGGCATGGGATGAGGGGCTTCCCTCGAACCTACTTGGCAAAAAAAGCAAATCAAAGCAAAAAAAACCATGATTCATCGAAGGAACAGTTCTTATTATGTAATGGCGTTATGCCGGCGGGTTGCCAAGAGGGATGTAACTGTCGGACGAAGAAAGAATTGTCACTTCTTCAGAATACGGTTCATCTGGACGCAGACGCAATTAAAAATCAGCTCACAACAAGAGGTAATCTTGTTTGCCTACTGATGAGGCAAGAGTCATTTCTATATTGCGTTGCTCAGATTAGAAAATTAGAGCTTGGGAAGGCTTCAAATTTTGAGTTAATCTTTCGAAGCTAATGTGCGTTAAAAAGACAATTCAGTAGTATTACTGAATGTATTATTACACACATCAATCATATTACAAGCACGTAAAATTTATTTTACTGACCACACTGTAAAAAATGAATGTTGTTTTTACAGTATAATACAGCTAACTTTGGGGTAATAAACTGTAAAATTGCTAATTTTACAGTTTATTACTGTGCATTTTACAGTTTTAAACTGGAACCTCTGCTGCAAATATTATCATGTAAAAACAACATTTTTTTTCAGTGCATCATTTTAGTGTTTACTTCAAGTTCGTCCGTGTTACATTAATTGATTCTCTTCTTGGGTTTTGAAAGTAAATAAATAACATTTTATTCAATAAAAATATTTAACATAATTTAATTTATTTTTTATTACTTGGCTATAGCATCGTGGTTCAGAGAAAATGCTAAAACAATATATTCTGAAAGGTTTGATTGATGAATAATTTTCGTTGACTTCATTTAATGGTTATCAATCATTCTTTGCAGTTATCGTGTAACGTTTTTGTTCTCTTTTTTAAAAATGATTCTGCAATCGTTCCAAAACATTTATTCTATCGGTTGTCTTCATCAAATTGCGGCCAATCGAATTTGTTTTACTTTTGTAACTTGAAGAGCGGAGTGTAATTGAATCAAAAGTTTATTATTCAGAACCAGTTTAATTACGATATTACCTCCTTAATACTTCGATTTAAAATGCTTTTCGTCTTACAGCAACAGTTTGTCACAAACAACTATTAACGACGATTTGTACAGCGTTCATTAAAAACGTAATGGCTGTCAGCGAAGTTTCGTTCGACATCAGTTTTGGAGTTATTTCTGCTTTATTTTAAAATCTCTTTGTTGGTATTTCTCACACATCTGCTTCTGATTTACACATGCTCAGAAAGTTTTATTATTGGGAGATTCCGCTCGTAACTGACTGACATTTTAAAAGCAAAACAGTAAGTATTTTGTAACATTCGAAGCAAAAAATAATATGCATCATGCAGAAAACTCTATCGTTACTTCCGCTCTATCGTTAGATTTTAAATTGAATTTAATGATATACTTTAATTTCCAAAATTCGTGTTGGTTGATTAAAAAAAAAAACTATTTGAAAACTTGGTAACTGACAGACATGATACTTTCATTATTGTTCGTCAGTACCAAGTTTTCAAGATTTTTTTTTTTACATCATCAAATATGTATTTTGGGAACTCAATTATGCTAGTAAATTCAGATTAAAAAATACAAAGGAGAAAGTCCTTTCGGCAACATATATTTTGTATTGAATATTACAAAATACTCACCATTTTGCGTTGAAAATGTCAGTCAGTTCCTCTTGGATTTGCCCCATTATTATCCCTTCAAAATCAGATACTTTGGGTGAGTAAATTACTTTTCATTAATAAAACTTTCAAAATATATTACCCCTTTCAGACATAGGCTCCAGAGCAGCCCTTGTCTCTTAAGCAGCATTCTTTCAACATCATTTTTCTTCGCAATCAAATTTCAATAAAAACCATTTTAAAGTTTTTGTTAAAAGAAAAACTGGCGTTTTTAAAGCTTCCTAACAAGCACTTTTTCTCACCATTCCTTTTACCCGTTGAATTTCCTCACATCCACTTTTATAAACTAAAATTCCTTTGTTTTCAATTAACTGTTCACAAAACTTAAGTTCGACGCATCATCAAAACAATCATTTTCATCGGTTCTTTTAGAAAACGAGATTTTTCGCTAATAAATTTTTATTTTTCCCTTTAAGGAAGCATTTTGCACTGTTCTTTTGATAAAATCTTACATCATTACTCTTTTAATGATAAACTTATTCATTGATTTTTAGAGTTGAATTTCTTTAATAACTGTCTAAAAAGCTGAATGTTCCCTGGGCATGTTTTAGAAAACTCTATTTCGGCTTCACTTTTCTTTGTGAATGTTGAAATCATCTAAATTCTAAAGTTTAATTTCTTCATTAATGTTTAAAAGAATGGATAAACCTCCTTTATCATTGAAAGGAAATCATCTCTCGGAAGAAATTCGCTGACTTTTCTTTTCCTTAATTTCTGACAAACGGCTAGAAATGTGTGTGTGTGTGTGTGAACACAAAATTTTCCTTTCTTCCTAAAAATATTTAGCTAGTAACTTCCTTTTTTTTCTTACAAATATAACAAATAAAGAAGATGAAAGTAATAGCGGCATTCAGCATAACAACATAATATAATTTAATAAAACTAAGCGGTTTCATAATTACTATATATATATATATATATATATACAATTTTAAGTTTATGTAAAAAAATAATTAAAGGAATAAATTAAAATGAAATCAATCAATCGATAAATAAAGCATAAAAGAAGAAAAATCTATACCATTTTAAGTGTGAAACATAGGAAACTTATCACAATATTAAGGAAACATAATAGCTTAAAAAAATAACACAAGGCGGAAAAAGACAAAAATATTCGATCTCATTTTGTCACAAGTTTAACAAGCTCACTTTATAATGTCGATTTGGAAACAAATCACTCTAACATTTGATTACTCTTCATGCAGAATTACAGTAATTATTAATAGTACTCTTACATGCAAAATTCTGCTTTATGCAGTTCTGCTTGAAAATGCTTCGTCATAATGAAGCCTTCTCCGGGAAATGACATTTTCTAATTTGCAGAGAACTGGAGTGATAATATTTTTTTGAACAGGAAAAAATTTTCGTTAAAACTGCCAATTTTTAGCTATCATGATCCTACTTAATCCTGCGCTGACAATTTTTTTGCTTCTTAAGTCCACCGACTGGAGCGGGATTTTGACAACACACTTTTGGGTATAAGAAACCTATGTGTGTATAACCAAGGTATAACCACTACACCACTCTGCCCAGAAACGTCATTTCTAATTTTTCCGGGAGGGGGGGGGGGCAAAGGGGGCATACATAATGTAAAATTTACCAAAAAGTGGCAAAAACCACGCCCACTTATATGCCAATACATTGATTTCCCAAAGTCAGGGGGGGGGGCGCAATTGACCCCCCTGGCCCCCAAATGACGGGCTTGACTCTGCCGTTTATAAACGAAAGTATTAGTAGTATGAGCA
Organism: Uloborus plumipes; assembly: GCA_038373865.1. Lineage (NCBI taxonomy): Eukaryota > Metazoa > Arthropoda > Arachnida > Araneae > Uloboridae > Uloborus > Uloborus plumipes. The sequence continues at coordinate 10,037 of JAXGGA010010823.1, forward strand.
ACTACTGTAGTTTATGTTACAACAAACTATTTTCTATCAATATCGTTCAAATTGGTGACTATAAATAATGCATAAACTAATCAATGGTTTTTTTTTTAATTTTAAATCGGTTTTATCCATCAAAAATATTTTAATTTAGTACCAAAGAAAGCAATGCTTAAAACATAGAAAAGTAATAAGTATTACAGTTAAATCCTGTTTTAGTGAAGGTTATTGCAAACAAAGTTTCGGTTTAGCAAAGACTTTGGTATTCCTCAACTTAAATTACATTAGAATTAATGAACAAATTCAGAATATTGGAATATAACGAAATTTTGTTGGGGTGAAATGATTTCTGGAGTCTCCCGCACCACTTTAAATGGAGATTCGACTGAGAGTATTCTAAATTGGGTGGATTAATTTTCCTCTGAACCAAACGGCAGTTGGCCAGATAATCAATAAATCATCCCAAACATTTCTCGAAATTAATTTTCTTGTATCTACAGCATAACACGCAAAGAAATCCTTCGGGATTTCTGTTAGCCGAATGAGATGAACTAAGAATATTAATACAAAGATTATGGAAGAAAAGAACATGAAAGAGAATAGATTTCAAATACCAAGCATTCTATGCATCAGGCAGAGTCAGAAAACGGTGAGGAATATTAATAAATCCGGAAATACCGATTCAAAATGAGAAAGTTCATTTAGTAACTGATTTGTTATTATATATAACGTTTAGAAATGCTACAAACAAAATTTTAGCTTAACAACAGTTCTCCTTTCAAAATAAACGATAACATAATGTTTTTGTTATATATGGAAGATCTTGGTTTGGTGACTGTTAAAGAGAAAATTCAAGACCTCTTTTACCGTGTTGTGAAGAAAAGTTACTTTTTTCAGTAGGAGTCGAGAGAAACAAAAATAAGTAAATAGAAAACGAATGTTATTTTTATATTTATATTGATGTGTCACAAGAGGAAAAATAACTAATATTAAGATTTTTGGATTAGTTGTGAAATAAGTCGATTATTAATTTATTTTAAAATAACCATGGAATGAACAAATGTTTTGTCCATGCATACCTGATACAAACACTTTTTGACAGACTTCTTAGTGTTTCCTCTCTCTTCAAATGAAATCTTTCCATCATTTTGATACAAAAAGATTTTATTTCCAACTAGTGTCAGTTGGTCTAAATGAAAACTGATTTCAATGTTTCAAATTTACACCCTTCATTTGTTTTCGGATGAGCTGAGAGAAAAAAAAATATCATTTCATCCAAGACTACTCTATCTGAGGGTAACTGGATATTAAAAAAAAGCTTTTTTGACTGCTCATAAGCAAATAAAATCATGTTTACATTTACCTCAGCGTTTTTCAGTTACTCAAGGAACTAGCGGGAATGGAAAAAGCGATTTTTTTTTCACCATGAGGTTTATGTAGACAGATAATCACAAAAAACAATCAGTTCAAAAGCTTACGAAAGTTTGCATCAATAATAACTTGCAGCTCGTATACCCCACGCGTCCCGCTGAAATCCTCAAATGTAATCAAGTTTCATTTTAAGAGAAAAATCGTTCAAAAATTAATTTATATACTAAATTTATGTAAAGCACATCTTCATTCATTTCGACGGACTTATCTTTTTTTTGAGGAGTAGAATAATGCCTCGTTTTTGACAAGACACTATTGAAAAAATTTCAACCACTACTTAAGAAGAAAACAACTAACTGATATTTTTGTGAACATTTTAAGATATATGCTAATATTAGGGTTATTATTATTATTATTTTAAATGTATGAGTATGTTATTGTTAGTTTTTAGCTTTTAAAGATATTTTTTACTTTTAATGCTATCGTTTTTAGCTAGAATTTGAATGTATGTGCCAGAATTATTGCTTTTTTAGCTATTGCATACACTAGTATAGTTTTACACCTATTTTTGGGACAGTCCATTGCATTCGCTTATCTGTGGTTAAGGTACTATTTTATTCCGCAGATAATGGGTGGTTCAGTGTAGTTAAGTTTTACGAGACAAATCGGCCTTCCGAAACTAATCAACCCTTTTACTAGCCTTAATTACGAATTATATGAAATACTTTTCTTTTTAAAAATATATAAAGTGGTACTCCATGTGTCGAAATTTCATTGAATTACCATGTTTTCAACTTGTTTTTATTTTTATGCTTTCCATAGAATGCCTTTTACATTTTAATAAATTTCCAATCATTAAAAAATGATTGCGAATAGAAGATGCATTATGTTCTTTCTCATACAAACAAGAGACGGTAAAAGCATTAAACCTTTTGGATTTGAGTGATGTAAAGCGTATTTTTTAAACACTGGGGTTCAAAACTGACTAAACATGGCGGATGGTGTGCATTTTTTTGCCCGTGTTCAGCATGAATTCTTACATTATGCTAAAGTAATATCAGTTAGAAATACACTCTGTCTACAGTAACAAAAAATGCTTTGAGTCATGTTTTATATCAGAAAAAAAAGATGTAAAAGAAAATAGCTCAAAATACCTGTAATTTGCACGAAGATGAGCTTCATAGATTACTCTATCCATTTGCACAAATTTGTAATTTTGGCACTAATGTTTGCATTTTTTTAAGAGAACCTTTTTTGTTACAGGAACAAATATTGTGTTTCATGTATTTAAGCTTAAACATCATGTGTAAGCTTTAGTTGGTGGCGTTATATATATATATATATATATATATATATATATATATATATATATATATATATATATTAATTAATTAATTTATTTATTTATTTACTAGCAAATGATACTCAAAGTCCAAAAAACTTTAGGGGGACGAATAGGATGCCTTTACCATACAAGAAAACTTCAGAGAAAGTTTATTTTTCATGTTATGATACACAATGGTTCCTTATATTCAAATATGTTAAAATTAAATGCCGGAGATTAAAATGCAATGAATAAAGTGCTAATATGTGCGTAATCATGTCTCATTTGTGAAAGTGGATTGAGCAAGGTAACACTTACAAAGTAAAATCCGGAGCAGAGCACGTACGATTCAAATAAGTTTCGACACATGAAATGAAATTATTAATTTTTACTAATTATTTCATCATGGAGTTACCGATAGGGAGATGACGAAGGTGTGTTTTTTCATGGCAACGCATAAATCACAAAAATTATTTGATGAATGAATGCGAAAATGCAATAAAAATGAGATTTATGCTTGTTTTGAGGCAACTTTCATTAATAATTAAGGACTCTATTGGCCGGCATTCATTTTCAGAAATCTATCTCCCCCGTTGTTTAGATACAATAATGTATAATAAAAGTTATAAAATGATTAATTGTGCGAAAATCATTCTAAACCAATTTTAAAGTCGTAATGCTCCATTTTCTTGGAAATTTTGATACTCATGATTTCGGAAAAATACTGACGTGATGAAAAATATTAGATAGCGTTTTAAGACTCACACGTAAAGAAAAAAATAGTAGCCCCTATCAAAAGGGAAAACTTATCATGCAACTCAACTTTCTCAATCTTGGGTTGTAAGATGATATATATGAACTGCGAAAACAATCCACAAGCATTATGAAGTTATACCGCTATCAATTATCACTTACTGCACGTGAAAGACTCTTTTGTAATTCAAATCAAGGCTATTCATGAAGACATTTTTTGTGTATTGATTTTACTTGGCTCTTTGATTTCATTCTTTGAACTTCGGGTGTAAAAGAATTGTCGGATGTTTCATGTCTTACATAGTTATTGAGCTTTAAAAGCAACGGGATTAGTGCAATGATAAGATACATAATGCAATTTCTTAAGACGTTTTTAGTGTATAGTAAATGAGGTGCATGTATTTATCCTACATGTATTTGTAACCGCAGGGGTAGTTAAAATAACGAATTCATGCTCTATCAATTAACGAGAAACGAAGTAATGTAATTGTACCCATAATGGGCAATTTAAGGACCTTCAGTCAGTTATAATATTTTTTTTTTGAATAATGATATTATAAAATTATTTATACATGTTTGTTCGAGCCTTTATTCATTATCATTAATACAAAATGCCAGCAAAATTATTCCTTAATTTTTAAAAAAGTTAAAAAATCTATGCTACTGGCATACTAAATTTTGGGCGTACCTTTAATGGGCTCTACTGGATTGAACCACTTAAATATGTATGTTTTCTCCCAAAATAACTGTTTTTTTTAATGCATTTAAACAATCAAGAAGTACAATCAACAAAAATAAATTCAGCATTTTTCGAAGCAGGTGGTCCATTAGAAGTACATGGCTCATTATACCTTAATAAAAAGTGAATGAGGAATTCAAGGAAATGCAAAAATAACTGATTTGGCTCCATAAAATTGATTGTTTAGAGGGAAAAATTAAAGCTCAGGTTAAGGTAGATTTCATCCGAGACGTTGTTTTTTGAAAAATTTTATGTTTGATGATGGTGGTTTGCATAGAAAGCACTCTGTTTAAGCTTTGTTCTTTAGAGACTAAATGACACAAGCAGTTTCCAAGAAAGCATATTGAAGTAAATATGCCGCTTGATCATTGATGGGCCATTCCATGAAAAGTGAAACCAATTGGTCAAAAATTCATATTGAATTTATGTTGCTATGTTATACATCATTTTAAAGCTTAAGATGTATATTTTAAGAATCCTGCATTGGTTTTTTTGTGAGAGTTAGAATAATACTTGTTTTCTTAGTTGGAAGTACGATATTCACGAACTTGTAAAAATCAGAAAAAAGAACACATTTTCAAATGCATATTTCTCATCGAAAAATAAAAACAAAAATAACTACTTGTAGCACAATTTTAACTACTAAGATGGTACTATAATAATATGCATTCATTAATTTCTTTTGATTTGATCTAAATGGTGTAGTTGAAGTTTGAAAAAAAGAAGTTTGATGTTACGGTCTGTAACAAAAAAGAAGCAAAAGTTGTCATTACGTCCCAAAAAATCAAAATTGAAAAAAACCCTTAATGGCCCTTTTGGCAAAGTCTTAGAGTAATTGCCTACCATAGTTAAAAATATTGCAACTGATTTAGTTTTTAAATTAATGCTGTTACAGACGTAACATTTCGGCCATAACAAATGGCTCTATGTTACGTCCGTAGCAAAAGTAAATTTCCAATTAAATACGTAAAAAGCACAGGATGAGCAATACATGTATATAGCATAATATGGTACGAGTACTAAAGTTTCTGGTATTCAGATTTTGAAATTTTTAATTATGTCGGCATGTAATTGAAATTTATTTCTTAAGATTAATAAAATACGCATATGGTATAACTGCTTATAATTTATACCTCAACTGGCATTTTTTTGCTACGTCACATGGAAAGGGAGTTGTGGATGGAGTTGGGGGTATGGTCAAGCACCAGGTTTGGCAGAGAGTAAGATCTAGAACAGCATTTGTCAACGACGCTCCTTCCTTTTTTCAGTGTGCAAACTCTATTGCAGAAAAAGTTAAAATTATTTATATGCCCCAGGAAAATGTTTTAAAGCTGACGCCAAAATTGGAAGAACGGTGGGCTAACATCGCGAATTTGCCAAAGGCCCGCGAAATGCATTGTTTTCGAACAGAATACGAAAATGCCGTTCGAATTTCGAGAACGTCGGACGAAAAAGGACACACTTTTTCACTCAAAAAAAAAAAAAAAAAAATATCAAAATTGACCAACTGTCACCAAGAAGGTTAAATTTTAGTTTGGTACTAGTATTCTGCTATATCATCCAACATTTTCAAATTTTTAAGTTCTCCTAAGACCAATCTTTGATTCCAGGGAGGAATTTACTTTTCCCGATTTTTTTATGTAGCAGCCCCATTATGCATTAATTTTAAGAATACAAATAAATAAATTTGTAAGAAGGCCCTTCTAAACTTTTCTTGTGTCAATCTTTCTTGGAATTAATTGTCTTAAGATGCATTAATTTATTGTTACATATTGACATATCGGCATATGCTCTCAACTCCCCCAGACTTACCCAAATTTTCTAAAACTGTTACAGTATAACTTAAAATATTCAAATAATGTGTTAATTAATGCTACTGTATTGTTTTAGCACACAAATCTTTGTTTATTCCTGCTTTAAAATACTGTTTTCTACTTTCAAATCAGAGATGTTACGTCTGTAACACCACTTTGTTTCGTCCGTAACAAGTTTATGAATTTTTTTCACAAATTCGGAAGTCAAAATCCACACAATCTTTATGGTTTTAGAAAGCTTGAAGTCTCTAGAACACGTATTTAAAAAAAAAAGTTCAAAATTTCCGTATAATTCAGAGGAATATTGTAAGTTGTATGACATAGTCGAGTTTTTGCTGTTTTGTGAATTACGTCTGTAACAGGCAGTTTTTAATTTCTGTATTTTTTTGTAATTAAGCAATCTGCACGCAAATTTAATGTAGTATAAACATCATCAAGTTACACTACAGGAAAAAAAATTGAAGACTTTCATCAGCCCAAACCAGAATTATTTGTGTTCAAAATCTGCGATTGTTACGTCTGTAACGATGGAATTGCACTGATGCATTTTGTCTCTTGGGTATGTTTAGCAATCATAGGGCTTAAAATAAAACTTAATCTTCTGCGTTTTAGAAAGTTGCTACGTCAAAAAGGTTTCAAACTAGGAAAATAACTCAATTTTTAATGCAGAACGAATTATTTCAAGATACAAAAATAAATGAAGGAGTTCATTTTTTTTTGTTTTTGTTTCTTTTTTCAATAACATTGTTAAGCTGTGTAGCGTAAAGACGGTTCGTTGTTATGCAGGAAATAAAAGTGCTTAGAAAAAAGAAGTTGACTATATCCCCAGAAATTTGAAACAAATTAGTTGAAACAAATAATAAAAAAAAAAAACTCCAAATTAGCAGGAAATGTGGACAGGAAATTTTTTGACGATTCAGCTTGACGCCATTTCTTTTTTCTTTTTTAATTTTTAGGCAGTTGACATTGCATTATAATCACATATTCATAACTTTTATTTACTCATTTTACCTGCTGAAATATTTTTAAAAATATCTTATTTTATTGAAAAATTTATCTTTTCTACATCGTTCACTGCAAAAAATAATTTGTTGTTTTTACAGTATAATACTGAAAGCAAAGGCTGCTTAAGCTATTTTACAATTAGCTATTTTACAGTTAGCTATTTTACAGTTTATTACTGTAAAATTAACTATTTTACATTTTATTACTGTAAAATTGACAATTTTACAGTTTATTACCCTAAAATCAGCTGTTTTATACTGTAAAAACAACACTGTAATACTATCAACAGAGAGTCCAGTTTAAAACTAAAATGCACAGTAATAAACTGTAAACTAGAAATTTTACAGTTTATTACTGTAAACTTGCAATTTTCCCAGTTTACTGCTGTAAAATTAGCTATTTGTTTCAGTTTATTACTGTAAAATTACTATAAAACTAGCTGTATTATACTGTAAAAACAACATTCATTTTTTACAGTGCATCCGTTAACTTTTCAAAAAATGCCGAATAGCACTAAGAACATCAAAGCAGTTATTAATATGCATTTAAAACCACATTAATATTCAATTTCCACGCGTCCTTCAAAAATATAACTCTTGCAATAGGCCTCATCATAAAACTCTAGTAAAGGGCAAAAAATGATGCAAATAGATTACTCGCTGACACGCATGGGTCTAACATAATTGAAAAGTTTTTTTTATTTTTATTGAGGGTATTTTTATTCCCTAGAGCGTAGCGACTGTGAAGTACCTATTAAATTATGCACCATATTAAGTGGATAATGCGTAAGATCAATTTGCGTGAAGCTGCTAAATCTCTAGAAAGCTAAGTACCAGTGTATAAAATTCTTGATTTTTCACTAGCTTCATCTCAGAGTTTTGGCCACTCTCCAAAACGTATTCAAAAAAAGAAATACAAATACGAAGCAATTTTTTATGTTATGTCCATTATCAAAATAAAACGTTTACTCCATTGAAAGCTCTTTTATTCTCGTAGCGGAATTTTTGCAAATGGTCATACTGAGCGTGAGACGTGTATTAATATCTTTCTGCGAAGCACAAAAACGTCCCCCACTGAAGTTAATTTAATAATCATCTTTTGTTATTTAGTAGACTAAAGCCGTAGAGCTGCAGTTCCATTTTTAGTCCCATTCAAAACTCTCTTTTGAACAGAACGTGTCGGTACGCCTAGTGTTGCACATCAGCTTTGTTGGGGATTACTGGGGAAACGAAAGTTGGTTAAATATTAAAGGAAGGCTAATTAAAGTAGAAAAGCAATGGGAGGAAGCAATATATTATTCAAATAAACCATTTATCTTCCTTTGTATGGCCATGACTTGATTTTAAAATGATTAATTATTTCTGGATACAAAACGTTTCAGTATTAATAATGCATGCTGTAAATTTGTGATAAAGAAGTATGAAAAACTCTTTTTTAAAATAATGAAAGCAACTTCGTGTTCGTTTAGAAAAGTGATTTATCTGAATGGTTTTCCAAGTCGTAATCAGATTTAAATATATTGGCTTTTGATTATGAAATTCATTAGAATTAATTTTGTTGAGCTGTACATAAAACTGGGAAAGACATAGTTTAATAATGCAAATTCAACTGAATTTCCTCAAGTTTTAATTTTTAAACACATAACAAATGATGTCGTGTTACGGTTTTTCTTGAGAACGCTGTATCTAATATATAAAATTCTCGTGTCACAGTTTTCGTTGCCATACTCCTCCGAAACGGCTTGGCCGATTTTGATGAAATTTTTTGTGCTTATCCAGTATCTATGAGAATCGGCCAACATCTATTTTTCATCCCCCTAAATGTTAGGGGTAGTCCACTACTAAATTTTTTTTGTTCGCACATAACATCTGATCTACTGAACTAAAACAATATGTGTTATCGTAAATCCTTACTTCAATGAGCGACCCGATGGTCAAGTGGTTAGGCGCGTCAGGTTGAAGTTCCTGATGGAATGAGATCGAATCCAGGTCCGCAAGGGTTTTTTCGAACAGCTGCATGTTTTTTTTTTTTTTTTGAATGATTTTAATGATTGTAATGTCCTTATGCAGGTACAATCCCTCATGGGGATCTACCCCATATTTTTTTATAGTACAAAATGACAGTTTTGGTCGGATCTTTGTTAAAATTGGCAATGGGGTCCTTCGATGCTGTAGAATTTTCTTATGGACGTTTGTGCCATTTTTGGGGGCTTTGAATCGATTGTGGCAATAAATGGTTTTTGATTTGCGGCACTTATATTATTTTTTCAAAAATTATATACACTATCAATTATATTATGTTAATTTTTGTACCTTTATAAAATTCTGTATTTTATACCTTGCATTTACGTCAAATTCAAGGTAAAATTAAAAGTCAAAAATTCTGAAGAAGATAAATATATGTTAAAAATTAAAGTAACTATTTTTGTGATTTTCATATTGGTTGTGACCAAAAAACATCATTACAAACAAATAAAATGTATCAAACACCATGAGTGTTGAGTTATTAGGCAAAATCTGCTGTATAAAGTTTTTTTTCACTGCTAGAGGGGGGGGGGGGGTATGAACGACCATTAAAGTGACACAAATTTTTAAAAAATAAAGGTGGGATCTCCAATTATCTTGCTTCGTAATTTGAACTGTGCAACGGTACGCGATTAGTCATTCAAAAATTAATGAAAAACGTGATCGAAGCCAGGGTTTTAACTGGCAAGTTCAGAGGTGAAAATATACTCATACCACGGATTCCTATTATACCTACAGATGTGCCAATTCAATTCAAACGTATTCAGTTTCCGATTAGATTGGCATTTGCAATGACTATCAACAAATCCCAAGGTCAAACGATGTCTGTTTGTGGCTTAGATTTGAGAACACCATGTTTTTCACACGGACAATTATACGTGGCATGCTCTCGAGTGGGTAAACCATCCAGTTTGTTTGTGTTAGCTAAAGATGGACTAACAAAAAATTATTTATATGGCAAAACAACGTTTGCCGGGTCAACTAATTCCTTTATAATACTTTTAGTTCAGTATTAATAATGCATGCTTTAAATTTATGTGTAAGGAATCAAACAAATATTTTTTTTTTCTCATTCCGTACCCTAAGTAAGGAAACACCAACTAATGTGTGCTTGAACACTAAGTAATGAGTGACTTATGTCTTATTAAAAGAAGAAATATGTACATTTTCTTTTTCTTTCGCTAAGCTAATCAATTTTTTAACCGTTTTTTCGTTATACTCTACTCGCCTTTAAAAGTTATTGCCTCTACCCCACCCCTAGGGTGCGTACACCCCAGGTTGAGAATTGCAGTAATAAAGAGCATATGCTCTGCACGGATTTACCTCCTGAAAATGAAATATAGTATATCATTCGTCTTTCGGTGTCATAAAACATAAGTGTAGAACTATGCATTAAGTCACAAAACTATTATCAAAAGCGGAATATTTTAAATAATCCTAGTTGCCCGTAAAGCCTCAATGTTCAAAACACCTTCAAGAATATCATTTACTAAAACTGAATGATGCCCAAAAATGGCATTATTTCACTTCTTATTCCCGATAATTTTCTCGTGCTGGTGATCATTTTAAAATTAATTTTTACTTACTTAAAATATTTTTAACTTTTTTTGTAGTCTATGTAAGGCAAATCCTCTAAGTGGGGATGTTTTTTGTCTTTCCAACGATATCAAGTTCAAAAAGATTGGGCAATTAGTAACTGTCTTTAATCCGATGAACAATTTATGAGTCTAAAAATAAATAGCATATTTATTTTTGGAATTACATCATTATATTACCATTATATCATATACATGGACATTAACGTCAACATGTGTTTGAAAAATTATGCGAAAGTCTCAAATTTTAGTTTAATATTTGTATCATTTATTTAATAAATATCAGATAATAAATACATATTCGTCGATCAAACTGATTTTGTTCTTTAGTGCGCAATAATAGCTTTATGCAATTATTATGCATTTCACGGATACAAATGCCAAGTGTCGAATTAAAAAAACATTATTAAATTACAACATTCTAGGTATTTGGGCTAATTTGATATCCTTATTACCAATGTGTTTCTTGTCTTCTGAAAAGTGGTCATTTCCACATTTGACACTTTGCATCGGTAACGACGGTTTGTTTATGTAATTTTAACATTACGAACAGAGAATAAAGCTTTAAGTTAACTTAAAACAGATACGAGCAATTAATTTGGAGAAAAAAACCGCTAATAGTTTGTCCTGTATGAATTTAAGTTTTATCGAGCCACCAAATAACTTCCATTACTTTGATCATAAATAGTCTAAAATCCAAATGAATGCCAAAGTTAAGAATTAATTGCTATTACCCGTTAATACTTACATAATCTTTCATTAAAGTTATGCATCAAAAGTGTGTTAAAATTATCCCTTTATTGTCCTACTGATTTCATTAACTGCATAACAAAAAAAAAATTATTTCTAAAGCCTTATAAATATAGAATGATGTATAAGACCATAGTGAGCTACGTTTGTATTCTGCAAGTACTTTTGCAAAATAAAGATAAATCTTTCTTGAATCAAAAGGGGGAAAAAGCATAAGTTCAAAAGAATTTTTTAAAGTCTTTTCTGTTGTTCTTAACCCAGGAAAATGCTGACATTAAAAAATGACGTGACCGCCTCTGAAGAAATCATCCTTCAGAACAAATTATGTTCACTTGGAGGACCATTACACTTATCATCAGCAACCAAGTTATGGTAGAAGACGTTCAGATTTATCTTGGGATAAATATCAAAAGAAAAAGTAAATTTTAATCTTAGAATACTGCAGGAACTTTTTCACCAATTTCTATATATCGGTATGGGACACGCACCTTTTGTAGTTTAACTCAAACTCACTTGATGTCATACAACAGTTATAGAAACAATTATTTTATATCGTCATGGTTTTTACAAACGGTTGAAGATAATTAAAATATTCAAAACTTTGTTCCTTCTTATCATAGCCGATTTTTTTTTCTTTTGAAAATGAGTGTGTTAACAAAGACTTAATTTACCTCGATGCATGTAAAAGCGTCTAAAAATAAAGTCCTTATAAAAAGCCAAATCTAGTCTTAAAAATAATTGCTTGCTTGAAGCAATATAGCTTCGTATTTATTTGCGTACTGCAAAAAATAAACTGCTGTTTTTACAGTATAATACTGGCAGCAGAGGTTCCAGGTTAAAACTGTAAATAGCACTGTAATAAACTGTAAAACTAGTAATTTTACAATTTATTACTGTAAAACAGCAATTTTACAGCTTATCACCACAATTTAACAGTTTATTACCACAAAATTAGCTGTATTATACTGTAAAAACTACAGTGCAATATTGGCAGCAGAGGTTCCAGCTTAAAACTAAAATTAGCAATTTTACAGTTTATTACTGTAAAATTAGCAATTTTTACAGTTTGTTACTATAAAATTAGCAGTATTATACTGTAAAAACATCTATTTTACAGTGTAATCGATTTGTGCATAATTACAGCGAGAAGTCGATACACAAAAGTATTTAATTACTAGATTAAAACGAAAAGATATACTTCCAACTCTATTTTTCCTTTTTATAGCAACTGAACAAACTATATATGATACTATGAAAGAACTTTTCTAAGCGGAAAAACGGAAATTGCGGATAAACCAAAAAGCTCGAGGCCGACATCATACACTAATTGAAAACGTGCTGATGAGGTAGTTCAAGCCTACAGACACATTACAGTTCAGATTACTGTTTGAACGTTTCGTCTCATTTATGAACGTCTCATGTGGATCTGCCCAAGAGACAATTGTTGACTTGAGACTTCACAAAGGTTGTGTTAAGAAGTCTCCCAAGTAAATGACTTTTGGTAATCTAAGGAGGTGGGAGAAAATTTGCTAAGACCTCACGTACTCCTCAGCTCTGGTTTGATCTCTTTTTTAACTTTTATATGTTTGGGTCGATGAAAGAAAATCTACGAGACTTCAAATACAAAGACTTGAATAAAGTTAAAACAGCTGAAAATCAGGATCAAGATGATAAATCCAATTTTTTTTCTGCAGTGTTTTAAACAATTTAACAGTACCGTTCAACATAGATTTTCATTCTTTAATAATCCTTAATAATGTTTTTGTGAGACAAGATTTGTTTTTTCATCCACTTTCATTTAAGAGCATGCATTGCAATGCAAAAATTTCACCCAAATGATTTAACATTAATAATTTTTTCCTCGTTGTGTCGTTGCATAAAGCAGTGTATTTCGGTATATTCTCAAACTTTCTGCTAAAGAACGCTTGTAAAATGTGATTATTTTGATTGAACAAAAGAAAATCAATGTAATAGACCAAAGTTAAACAATATCTTTATCACAATCGTATACCAAAATGCTTAGTCTTCTTAATATTATCATGCAAAACAATGCAACCTTCGTGAGTCCATTGTCTTCATCTCATTCTCCTTTTAGTGTAACAACCAAATTACATTTAATGAATCCTTTTTACATCACGCTTACTCAGTTTACAGATTTTCCCATCTAAAGCACGTTTTTAGAATCTGAATGAGGAAAAAGAGTTCTTACGAAAAACTTTTTACAAAATGCAAAGATTTTATTCACTTTAATTATGCTTGAAGAGACTCCGTTTATTCATTATTCTTGCTATTTAAATATTCTTCAACTCTTAAATTTGAACCACAAAAATTTCAACGCAAGTCTTCTTATGAAGATTTAACATTCAAAATGGTGTATTCTTGTTGAAAGTTTCATGAAGAATTTATACATACCTGTTTTTATGATTAAGTATTACGTTATAAAGATTTAAGATATGGCATAACGTATTTGAAATTTCTAACTGAGTTACCTTTACCCTAATCGTGATAACTTTCGTATTTTATATGATGGCTATTAATAATCTCCGAATCCAATTTCTTCCTCATAATAGGCCATTTTTTAATCACCTTAAGTAATGTATTTTTACGCCGCTTCCAGCTTTTATCGCAACAGCCAGTTAAAACACGTAGCATAAAGTTACTCTAATTGAATGTCATATAATTTAAATTATAATTTTTTAGATAATGATGAAATATTTGCCACGCGAATACATCACATAATGATATTTACCTCATAAATAGTTTTTTATCATTTTATGCAACGGAATGTAACAAGGTAGTTAGCGAAAAAAATGCTTGCAAGTATAAAATAAACTGTTTCCAAAGAAATTATAATCTCATTCACTTTGATTACTTCCAAGTAATTTGTCATTTCATTATGAATGTTAATCATTGCATCATGGTTCAATTCTTTCATGTGAAATAAACGTGCGAATTATTTATTTTGTGTTAAAAAAAAAAGACTTTTTTAAGTACGTATGAATGCCCTTTCGAATCTTTGCTTACGTTCTAGGAAGCATAAAAACCTTTCATTTTCAGAAAAACATTGACAAAAGTTATATAACTATTTATTTGTAATAGCGACGAAATAAATCTCGAGCGGAAATTATTTTTCTGCAGCAAAATGATTGACAAAAACGCAACTAACTCCTAATTTAAAATTAATTAAGACTAACACAACTTCTATTCAACTTTTGTGAAGTACTATACGAAGTTTTTTTTCAAAACAATACTCTTCAACGAATAAAATGGTTATGAATAAATCTTATACAGTTAGTATATAAAAAGCTTTGCAACACAATGTTTTTTTCTCTAAATAAAAGCCATGGTATTTCAAAAGCAAATTATATAGTTATAAGAGTAAACAAATAAATAGATAGTCCATTTAAAGTACTAAGTACTTGTTGAATAAAATTAATTACCTCCAATTGTTTTCAATCATTTCGTCGAAACGTTTCATAAGAAACTTCAGAAAAATAGTAAAAATGACGAATACGGAAGACAAAAAAAATTCTTTCATGTCTAGAATGAAATCCTATCTTTCGTTTTGCTTCATTTACTGAAAGGTTTTGAATTTCATAAGTTCAGTCTGGCAATTTGCTCAACATTCAGTCTACGACCTTTTTTTGTATGGTCATTACACTTTATCGATTTTATGAAACACAAAAGAAGAACACATTCAGAATCTTTGAAATCATTTCTTTTTTACCTTATTGATTTTATACATTATTCTCTAGGAGATTTTTGATTTTTTTCTCTAGGTGATATTACTAAATAAGCTTTGAACAATCTAAAAACAATCCTAATACGATCAAAATCAACTAATTGCTTATCCACAATTCTTCAACAAAAACTGTTTATCGTTTAATTTGTATGAATATATCCCCTATTTTTCTCTGTAATGTTATATTTTCAAGCTCATCAATACTAAAAAGAAATTTTAATTTAAAAATGAAAAATGGCTGTGAAATAGCTTAGTAAAGATTTTTTAAACCACAACCCTAAAGTGCCACTCATACTTAGTAGGAAGATATTTTCAAAGTTTAAATTGGTTTTGTTAATTTATGTTTGTGTTTTATGCTATGTTTGTTAGATTGAACGTGGTTTCATGTTTTTTACGAAGGGGTGATGAAAAGTTCCTGGCTTGAACCCCCCCCCCCTTTCTGGTTGAAAATTAATTTTTCTTTATTCCCGTAAGAAAGCTTGTCATCTTGTAATATTACTGTAAAAAATTAAGTTGTTTCCCACTCTATTAGCTATATACAGTCGAGCCCGCCTAATGGAATAGCCAATTTGTCACGTAAAATTATTCTAATAAGCGGGATATTCCATTATCCGGGATTCCATCCACACGACGTTCCAACTTGCATTTAAACCAAGAAAGCATTTAAATTTGCCTTAACCACAAGTATATTCATCAACAAGTATATAACGATTAACTTCAGACATATTAATTAATGGTAATTTAAATGTATTAATTAATAATACTTTAAACATATTAAAATTTAGAAATTCAATTAAAAATGAACTTATTAAATGACCAGGAACGTTACAAGCCCGTTTCTCAGCAAACCAGCGAAGGAGAGCAGCATCTTCAACTTCTGATTCTTTACCTGTGTATTTTCTCTTTTGATTAAGGTTTTTGTTTAATTTTCCAGTCGTTTAGAATTTGTTCTTTATTTTTCAACAATTTCGAAACTTGAGATTGCGATATCTCGAACTTTTTTTCAAGTTGTAACTGCGTACATTTACATTAGCATTTGAATATTCAATAAAATTCACTTTTTCTTTCAAAGTACGATCTTTTCGCTTAGAAGACATTATGAAGAGACAAGCACATGCACAGCCGAAGCAAAATTGGAAAATGATTTCAGAACATCAAAGTAGACTTATCGTTGCGCTTCTCGGAACAGATTCGTCACAGCCTCGTCTTCTTCCCCGGTCCTTTACACCTGTTGGTTTGCCCATTACTCCTTTATTCTCTTATCTCTCCTTTGGGTCCCTAGAGGTAAAGCTTATTCGAAACTTATTGCTCATTCTCTGAAGCAGAAGGAACGATACACAGTGGGGGCGACAAACAGTATACAACACTAGGGAAACATTCCTTTCAAATTCCAGGAATCGCTTTTCTTGCCCCTGCACCCTTTCAACGAAGTGACAAAACATTATTTGGAAGCCGTCCATAAGCTTCACAATCATTATTGCTCTTTACTGGAGGAAAAATCCGGAAAAAAGGGTTGGAAATGGAAGGAGATCGACATCAGCGTGGCTAAAAATTATTCTTTTAACCGGGATTGCTTCCTAACATGATATTCCTTTAACCGGGAAATTTAACACAGAAATGATTTACTACGGTTCGGGACATTGAAAATGTATTACATTAAGCGGGATATTCCATTAACCGATATTCCATTAAGCGGGTTCGACTGTATTTCAAATTTAAGGTAGAAGATAATAGAGCAGAGGCTCAAGGCAGTTTCATGACTGTGCAATTGAGAATCATTATGCAGTTTTTGGTTCTCCAAAGAAAGTCCGTAAAGGACATTCACTGAAATGTCACAGACACTAAGTGAGAACAGGACTGTTCCTTCTTTGGCAAAACAAAAACTTCATAAAGCTCCTCATCTGCACAATCGCGAAACTTTCTTGTATCGAGCTTCTGCCATTTTATCTTCTGCCTCGAATTTGAAATAGCTAATAGAGTAGGAAACTACAGTCTAAAATTTTTCCGTGCGACCTCCGCTGCATCTGCGCACGCGCGAAGTCTTTTCGGACTTTCTCGAAATAGGGGGGAAAGCAACGAGGAAGTAGAAAGCGAACAAAAGCTGAAGGCATCGGGTAGTGCGCATCCTAAACCTATCTCCCCTTTTTCAGATGGAAGCGTCCGTGGCTCCCAGGCGCACAATACGCAAACAGACAGTACTTACATTTTTACCGTAATATTACGAGAAAATAAGCTTTCTTATGATAGCATTTTTTTTTCAAATTTTCAACTACAAGAGGGTAAAACCGGGAACTTTTCAGATCCCCCCCCCCTCGAATCATTTACTGTCATTTTTACTTGTTTATTTACTTTTATGCAAAATTAAGCTAAAATATGTTCAAGCGCCAAAAAAAAGAAAAATGTTTAAAAATCATTTATTACTTGAAATAAACTTATTCTGCTTATGTACGTGCAGGCTATACTGAAATTCAGTTTTCAAATGATACAGCCGATTCTCGAACACTCAGCAGGCAGAAGAAAAAAATTCCGCGTGAAAAACCTGTTGCACAGTGCACACACGTTGTCGGAAATTCGGAATTCCGATTTTCACTAACACAACCTCCCCCCCCCCCCTTTTTTAGTCCACGTAGTACACTCAAAATAGTACTCTTCATTGAGTAACAATGTTTTTAACGCTACACAAATACAATCATATAAAATTATCGTTCTCGTCAGAAGTAATATTAGTACGAAAATCTAAAAAAAAGGACCTTTATATTCATCTGATTTTGTTATAATTAAATAAGCTAAACGCGTGCCTTTTTTATCTCAAATTTAAGGATAAATGGTTTTTATTTAGTCAGTTATTGAAAACAACCGTTTGGTTTCTTTCAAAAGGCTCATCACAACTTAACACGTTGCGCACGTTTGCGCACACGCGCATGAACTCTTGGAAGGACGGCAACAGGTTCACGTAGTGGGCGGCTGTCCTCTTGGGGAAAACTTTAAATTTTCACAATTGAATATTTAAAAAACAATTTTTAATTTTTTTCTCCTTTATCTACATTAAAACTGGAGTGGAATTGGTAAGTTATACAACAAACATTTTTTCAACACGATGGTGGTTACCATTGTCATGAGGTCAGCATTGAACGTGTTAAGGGGACGAGAAAAAGAAATTTCAACCAAAAATTTGATTTTTGCTTTTTTATATCATTAAAAAGTTTAAATTATTATCTTTCCAACCATATGCCACACTCGTTTATCAAAAAAACAGAAGCACACTGTTAAAACAAGGTACTTAGAAATGAGGCAAAACGTCTTATTTTCAAGAACATCACTGACCCAAAATGGCTCCAGAACCAATTGTCTTGGAATTAGAAACCAGGGTGTCTTGTTTTTGAAACACACAGTGTTCTCAAAAGTAATACCCATGTTCTTGTTTTTGAGACGGAAATATGTTTGAATATAACACGAAATGTACTCATATACGAGACAATCCTATTCTTAATTTTTGAGACGGCTGCACTCTTGGAAATGATACACTTGTGTGTTTATTTCCGAGTCACCACGGAATTTAAAAAATAAGCATATAGCGTCTTGTTTGTGAGTCGGTCCTCTCTTCAGAAACGAGACATTTTTGTTTATTTTGCTATTTGAATAATAATTTTACTATTTTTCAGGCGCAGATTAAAATTACTAGTGGCCGCGCCGCCGCTTAAAAGAATCACATTTGCTCTGAGCAGTTTTGGTACAGTAAAGCTGGACTTCTATTTCTGACAATTTGATTCATTAAAGCGGCTGATTCAGTTTTCCAGAGCCCACTGTATTATTTTTTCTGATGAATTTTAGGAACTTATTTTTTTTTTTTTTTCAAAATCAGTTTAATGCATGTTTTGACTTTTTTTTCTCTTTCATTTTGTGTGTCCAGAATCACATGTCTGATTATCAAAAGAGATACATGCATGAAAACTTAAAAAAAAAAAGGTTCCTTAATTCATCGGAACAGTAATACAGTGGGTGCCGGTTAATTGAATCAGCTGCTTTAATGAATCAAATCGAATGAGGTCCAGCTTTATTATATCAAAACTGTCAAAAACCAGACGTGATTAGCCACTGTAGTAATTTTAAATTACATCCAAAAATTAGTGAAAGTATTATTCAAATTGAATCATTTCATAAACCCGTCAAATGCACTTTTTAGAAGTTAAACAACTGAACTAACTACAAAAAACTTTTCAGTTTTAAAATTACAAAAGGTTAATCGTTGACAAAATTGAAAGTGTTTCATACTGTATTGCGAAAACAAATACCGTTGGACACAAATATTTTATTTTGCAAAAAAATGTTAAAAATTTTGCACTCAACAAGTTTTTTTTTTTTGAAGAAAAATTTTTTTTAAAGAAAAGCTGTTTACATCACTTATGAAAACGAAACAAGATAAACACGGAATTTACTGAACCTGTCAAGAGATTTCATTTGAGGGGTTTCTGCAATAAAGAGATTTCAAGACAAAATATAACCCATTAAAAGGTTTTATATTTGACATGTTTTTGCATCAGAGTGTGCCTAAAATTGGCAATTCATAACCTGTAATATCTTTGAAAATATATTTTGAAAATATATTTTTTGCATAACATTTGCGCCAAAACCTTTGATAAACTTCATTAAAAAAATCCTAATTCTAATGTCATTATTTTGGTTGCTTTATTTATATGCTTAATTCAACTTTAGAAAAACTGTATTTCAATACCATGAAGTTTAAATGTTTATCATTAAACATCATTTCAAATGTAAAAAATATAGTTTTTAAAAACATGAAACTTTTTAGTCATATATCACTTAATTGCATTAAAGTTAAAATATAAGTGAAAGCTTACTTGTAGGAACAATCCATTAAAACAAAACTTACCTGTATTATGTATTCCTTGTAACATATACACAAAAAGAAACTATTGCAAATAAAAAATATTTATTTACAAAGTTTAACTTTTACATTTTTTTCTTCTTACATTTCATTGTTAGCTCAGTCATTTTTTTCCTATTTTTTTTCCAAGTTTAGCTAATTATTTGTCAACATTTTTTGAGAATTTTTAAGTTTTTTTAAATCAACTTCATGCTTTTTCCGGATGTCTTCTTCATTTACTTCGGCTAACTGAGCTTTTCTTTTATTGTTGTTACTTTCGCACGCAGCTAACGCCGTTGAGCACACAAGCTGAGTGGGGGCTTGAGCACACAAGCTGAGTGGGGGCTTGAGCACACAAGCTGGCAGGCAAAGGCCGGGGAGCAGACGAGAGAGCCGAAGCACGGCAGCATTACTGGATGGGGTTCGAGCCGGTGGGCTGCTGCGGCGGGAGGTTGACGGGTCCAGGTGCCGGTAGATGGTGGAATCCGAGAGTCTTGAGCTGGTCGAGGAATTGGGAAGTCAAGTCTTGGGGGGTGGTCGGCGGGGTGCATTGCTTGGTCCAGTGCGGGGCCGTGGTCTGGGGCGACGGGGGCATTCCTTGCTGGAGGCGATGTGGCTTCCTTTGCAGTTGATGTCCTCGATGGGAAGGTGGAAGGGAGTCCTCTGATGACGACCTTTATAGGCTTGTCCTCTTGTTTTCTGTCCGAGTAGTGAGGGAGCTTGAGTCTTGTCATTTCGGCTTTAATCGTGTCGAAATCCTGCAAGTAATGGAAATACAATGAGAAGAAGCAAGTTTTGATTTAATGCATATTCAAAGAAGGATAGGATTCACACTAAACTGTTAAAATAAACACTATTTTCTCTCCACCCCTTCATATAATATCACAACCAGGGTCTCTTTGCCAGGTTCTTGAGAACTTTAAGATTTTCTTACTTTATATACTCCCAGAATTTTTACAAGATGAACATATAAAAATCTAAACTATATAATAATTTGAGACTGTAGCAAAAATCAAATTAATTTTGAAAAACAAGTTAAGGCAGGGAGTTTCCCCCTTAGTGACTACAGCAAGATGCCATGGAGTGGCCACGGTTTCAATCTATTCATGTAGAGATTAGACCAGGGGGAAAATTCTTGAACTGGAAAAGTTCAAGAACCCCTGGACTAATTGTACAAAAGCTGATAAACATGCAATAAACAAATTATTTAATCAAATCAAAACAATAACAACCAACTTTCCTACTGCACAGGCACATTGGGTTTTGACCTGCCAAAAAGAAGGCTCAACATTTTAAATTATTTTAAAAGTTTAATTGAAAAATACATAAATTACTGATCACCTATGGAAAGTTCTTCATAAATCAATCAATATTTTTTCGTTAAATTTGCCACAAAAATTCTGCATTCATAAAAAAATTTACAAACAAACTTCAATTTTAAAGAATGTTTTGCAAAGGACTTCAACAATGTTTCATTTGCCAGTTTTGAATGGATTGTTACATGAAAAAAAAATTGTAACTTAATTATTAAAAATATAGTGAACCTAACTGTCCAAAAATTTTTTTTAATTAAAATATGAATTTTTTAAATTTTGAATTTTTTTCTTTGATGTATGAAATTTGTGACACCCATGCTGCATCGATGAATCCCTTAAAATTAAGCAATTTATACTGCAATTAAATTAAAAACTATGCAGTTCAAAAACATGAGCAGCATTATTTCTAATTACTTTGACACATAATTAAAGTCTAAAGCAAATTAAAAGAAAAAATCATTAAATAAATTTTGATTAATGCTTGCAGTAGAATTTAATTTCTGTGCCACACGAATTTAATATACTGCTTTGGTGAAGAATATTATAAATCCACTATTCAACCAAGGGCGGATCCAGCTTCGCGGAAAGGGGGGTCATGAGTCATCATTTGGCAGGGGTTTGGGCAACAAATTTTTCGTAACATTTGTCCCAAAACGCTGTGTTGGACTACTTTTGTTACCTTAATGGGGGGGGGGGGGATAAGTAAGAAGGGTTGAAAATAAGTCTACATTAAGATAATAATGCCTACATGGTCGAATGGCGATTACGGCTCCTATCCCACGAATTGTCAGGCAAGTTAAAATTCTACACTGATCGGACAATGCTGTTGTTTCTTTGCTTTATTAAATTGATTTTCCCTGGCATTTTCCTGATTGATAAAATTATCTGACTTCCGGGTTCTGCTGCCAACCTGTTTTAGAGACAGGGTAACTATACTTGGTGGACACTAGTGTAGTACCGAGTACACGGTAAATGCTCTTTACTCGGCCAATTTGACGAATACTTGTCTTCTGAAGAAGCAAAATTATAAATTCCTCTAAACTGGTGAAATGTCAGACTAATTTTTTAAAAGAAAGTTTTCACAAATCTAACTTTTTTTTCCCTTTGTAAACAGAAAACAAGCGAAACTTTCTGCACCTTTAAATTAAATCCTTGAAAAAAATTCTTAGTTCCCTTTAATGGACGCTCATGATAAGTTGAGACAAGAGAAACATTTCTTAAAATAAAATTGAAAAAAAATATTTACATGTATACAAAATAAAAAAAGTAATAATTTCAAATCCAACACGAGATAATACGTACCTCTGTTCCGATGAAGCACTGGACTTGGGCTCTACTTCGAATGGGGTCCCAAAGAAGAGATTGCGTTGGGAAAATACAATTCAACTAAGTAGGAACAAAATAAAAAACAGTAAACAGGTGTGATTATGTGTTAATATAAAAACTTAAGATTCAAAAAGGGTAAACGTAATTTCCCTTTAAGTTTTAATATTGAACAGATCAATAAATTTTGCTGTTCTGTTTCCCTCCCTCTCTAACCTTTCTTTCCTGAAGTAGGTACACCAGCAGGATGCAAAACCCATGTCTTCCATATAAGCAGACTTAGATAAAATGTAAAACTGTCTGCAAACTTAAATAATTTCTTTAAAATTTTCTGCAAAAAAAAAGGGGCTTCTGAATCCTAAAGTGCTACCACCAACAAAAATATCAAGTTGTATGAAGTGCAGGTTCTACCATGAGGCTGGTTGTCAATCCGTCATGATTAATGAATGTGTCAGTTTCGTATATAACAAGCTACTGCCCCACAATGAACAAAATCAAGACATATTTCAGATAGAAAACTTCCTAAATTTATAACTCTATATTATCTGGGTTTGCATATAAGCTTGCTCGTATTATTACAGTGGCGTATGCAAGGGTTTGGGGGTTTAAACCCTTAAGGTTTGAATTTACCGACAAATACTTTTTTCTTTTTGATATTAAATAAAGCAGCTACTATTCTTGTCAAACAATAGTATTTGCTTCTGAAAAACTCAACCCAGAAAATCTTGCGCATATGTATAAAATAGCTTTCTTCTCAAAAATATTTCAACATCTAAATCATTCGAAAGAAACGCAAATACTGCAGCAAACATTCTATATTATAAAACCATTCAAATATAACACTTGAGAAGAAATCCTTTTATTTTAAACAATTTAAATCAACGGAGCTGTATTATCCATTCATCGAGCAAGAGGCACTTACAGGGTCCCAGGGACCGATTTACACACCTGGGTGCTTAGGCGCACTAACAAATGTGGTGCTCTCTCTTCCCCCTTACCTCAAAAAAAGATAAATAAACTCCCTTTTTGCTTACACACTTATAATATTTATGTGAAGGCTAAAATGTGAAATAATTTTTATAAATAATATAATACTTTGTAAAAAAATTTGGTGCCTTCTTTTGTTTGGGGGCCTGGGCTCGGGCCCTGAATGCCTTTTTGTAAATCAGCCCCTTTGCACTCCCTAAAAAACAATGGAGCCGCCTCTGGGGTTCCTATTTTGTCCACTTTTTTAAATAAAAAATCCAGGGTGGCAGAAGAAATTGGACAAAAAAAAAAAAAAAAAAAATCCACTGACTTTTCAAATTCTGTTTGATTATACAAATATTAGTGATTTAATAGAATCAGTATACCACATGATAGTATTATTTATTAGCCCTTCAAGTCAATAATTTAATAGAAGTGGAACAATAAATTAACCCACATTATAAATGTTTTTTAACTTGCATGCAACAATTTTACCAAAATGAAACAGATGGTTGAACATTGTTCATATTCAAAAAGAAAGCAATTTTCATCCTGGAAATAGCTTTCCAGGAAATAGAATCAAAAAGAAAACAAAATTTTCATCCTTGGAAAAAAAAATTAATAAATAAATACAATATAATAATGATCATTCAAAAATAAATACTGAATCTTTAGTTAGTTGAAAAAGATAACAGGTTCTAAGAAGGAATATTTAATGAATAATTGTAAACAGGCGTTTATAAAAACTGGGATAAAATAAGCTATTTCCAAAGTGTGCATCTTTTCTCAATTGCAATTCACGGTCTTTTTGCTCAATTCAGCTGGCATAGCGAAAACAATACATAGAAGCAAAACAAAGTCACTTTATAATAGCGCGAAAAAGATACACAGGTTTACTTTCGACTGTGCCAATAATCTACAGCCTTTAGCAATTTTTAACTAAATTTTGTTTCATTGGTATAGATAAAAAAACTCAAGTTCTTTTTAAATATTAACCCGTCATCAAATTCAACCAATTCAGTCATTGTTCAAGATTATTTTAATAATATTATTGTAAAAAATTCACTCCGTCATTTATCATACAATTTTAAATAATGTTGATATACGTATTTCTACGTTTTCATTAATTCATTTTTGTAGACGCATGACACTAGACTCGTAATTTCGAATTTTCCCTGGAGAAGGGGAAGGGGACCAAAAGGGTGTTCTCAATGTAAATCTGAAAAAAAAAAAGCTCTTACACACACACACGTAAATACACCAAGCTTAGTTTCCGCCAGTCTTCCTCCGTTTGTAGTGTCCTCGAGAAAGTTCAAACCTATCCTTGTGTTGTGCCATACTTATTACAAAGACATGAAGTATCAAATGAAAATAAAAGCAGGGTAAAACAGAACTGTTCACAAAACTGAACATCAAAAAACTTACCCTTTTTTAATCCATTGTCCATAATTCGGCATCATGGCGGAAAGAAGGAAAAGGGTGTTCCCCCCGTTTGCGTTCTCCTCGCTCGGCGGTCGGCGCGCATGCGTAACTGCGTAGTGTTGATTGGTGTTATCAATGGAATGGAGCAGAGTCACGCTTAAAATAGCCCTTTGATTTTATTGGAAATAACCGGTTTTGAAGAGACAGAAAATCGTTTTATGATGATATACTTTAACTTTTTCTACTAATTTATTCGTTATTTCAATTCAAACAAAGTAATATTTTCCTTCCTGTATTTGTGGAACATTTGAGTAACAGGACCGTCTAAAATTTGAATTTTTCGGAGACTTGAATTCAAGACCAATTAACTTGGAAAAAATAAGTCACCAAATTGTCTCATTTTTAAGCACATCACTTTTAACAGTGCATCAGAACTTTTTGTTTGTTTAAAAGCATTCACCGTGTTCATCACATGAATGAAATCTTTAAATGCGATTTACTCGAAACATGAATTTTCCATGTTCTTGTTCCTTTTTCTCAATATCTATCAAACTTACAGGGCCAATTTTTAAGTAAGGATTATATTATGCAGTTTTTTATATTGTTTTTTACATATTATTTTAAGGATTTTAGGATTTGACGATATTTTGATAAATATTTTTATGGAGTCAAAAACCATCAAAAATGCTAATTGAAAAGTGATTTTGTGTAACATATTAAACATATTTTTTCATTTCGGCTTAGAGAGAAAAGGACGTGTTAAAGTATTAAAAGCATGTTTTTCTAACATGTATAAAATTTCTTAGCCCTATCTTTCACCATTTCCGAGAAAAGGTACATAAAGTTAGTGAATTTAACTTGGCGGAGATAGGGCTTACCTGGTCCCTTTAAACTAAGTATGAAACCGAGAAAAACAACATACGGGCTAGAGGATAGTTTTCGCAATGGATGTATAAAGAACTTTAAAAATAAAGTTGCGTGATTTTTTTCGTACGACCAAAGAAGATTATTGTAATGGCTTATAAGCATTTTTTTTTTTTGGTACTCTGATATTTGTTACTCATCCAGTTATTGACATTTATGTGCATTAAACTTGGAAAGCACAGAAAGGAGTAGTACCATCGTTTGATTGTCAAGAGCGATCATTGATCGAGGCAACATTTGGTAGTCTTGGTCGATATTAGACCGTCTGGGGCCCAGAACTGGCGTGCGCAAAACTTTGATCGAGTATGGGACAAAAAGAAGTTTATGCTGCTAATATTTCAGTCTATTTATTTAGTTGAACTCAATTGCATTTCTATTGCATTAATACTCCCAAGATGTAGTTTAGCAGAGATTTAATGCAGGAAAAAAGTTTTGGAAAAGCTTAGCTATGTTTTTTATAAGACCGAAATCGATAATCGTTTTCTGTTTTCCTGCTGCAGGGTTTTAGAAAAAGTTTGAAACCGAAAAGGAAAAACGAATATGCATCAAGAGTAAAAAGTGAGATATACAAGATGAAATAAGCAATAAAAGAACTATTTTTTATTTTCTAAGATTTAAATGCTGCTCATATTTTTTTTTCGAAAGCTCGATTTTAAAATTAAAAATAAAAAAACTTTCATTGAATTTTTTTTTTCTTTCTTTTTTTTTCATTTCTCAAAATTAAAAAAAAAAACTTTCATTGACAACTCTTTTTTTTCTTTCTTTTTTTCATTTCTTTTACTAATTATTTTTTTTAACCAAATACGCACTCCAGCTTCTATTGATTCTCATTCAATAAGACACAATAACATAAGCGAAAAATGACTCAAACTGATCAAGAATACTTACTCTGAAATTTGTGAACAAATAAACCCTCCTTTCATTATTTGGATTACGTATCTGTGACGTTCGATTGTTGAAATTAAAGACATAAAATATACGCAGCATTTTTTATTTAATTTTGTATAATTTACTTTATAGAATAAGCTAAAATAACTGGCCAAAAATCAAGGGACTAATATTTGAATTGAAAATTTATTAAATAAATTCAATATTTTGGTATAGTGAAAACTTGCGCACAAAAGATTTTTGTTTTGATATTTTAAAAGCAAAACTAAAAGCAACAAAGTATTTAACATTTACGCCTACGGATAAACCCCAGTTTTGAATGAATAGGTTACGGTTAAATTTGTTGTGTAAAAAATTCGGTAAAAACTCAAATAAAAACGAAAAGTGAGATTAGAGCAAAGTTGTTTTATTTTTATAGTTGTTTTAGCTTTCATTATAAGCTTCAAATATGGCAGATATTTATCATCTGCAAAACATCACTAATTAATTTTAGAGAAAACGTTCTCTTGAAGTGTAAACCTCGCAAAAATATTTAATCTGGATAAAAATCTAAAAAATCTGAACAGATAAAATGATTAGGGTCGGTTGGGGTAAATGAAAACAAGCTCGGTTACCACACTCGTGGTAATTTTTTAAACTAAACTGTTGGTGAGTGAAGATTAGGTAACATTTAAGAAATATATTTTTGAGGGTTTCGTGGCTTTCTAATAATTGTGAGTGCTTCTAGTTGCTCCAAGAGAAACCAACCCTGTTTTTTAGGACGAGAATGCATTGTTAAATTATATTGTGCACTATGTAGTACAATGCATAGAGCTGTGTATGTAATGTGTACGCTAAGAAGTAATACTACTCTTATTTCTTTTGTTCTGACAAAAGCATTTAGACATACAGTTAAACGGCATTATGTACTATTACAATATAACGAAAAAAAAAATAAACGAAAACGATGACGAATAGGAACTTCAGTGCTAAGCAAATATGAACAATAACAAAGAATCAATTTGAGGTTTGTGTCCATTTGTCCTTATGAAATCTTTAGCTTCCCAGTACATGCTAGTGAAACAGTTTCCAGACAGTAAGGGTACAGCAGTGGGTGTTGTGCATCCAAGACAGGTATCAAATTTTACGATTAACCGTGTTTGAGTTATGCTAGATAAATACATAAATGCGTAAACACAGACGCCCGAGCGAGCGACTGAATGCAACAACAAAAATAAAAGAAATGAAAGAAAAAAAGAAGAGAATGCTGTAATTCCCCCCCATGGTTTTATCATGTGTTAGCTCACTTTACTAGCTTGTAGCTTTTATGTATATTACTTATAATGAAAAAAATTGATCTAATTTTGAAGGTTTTTACAGAGCATATGTCTTATTCAGTTTAAGTGATAAAATATAACAGAAAATTAAATACGAAAGGATGAAAAGAAATGTTGTGAAATAGTAAAAATGTCAGTAATTTTAGAACTAACTCATTATGCCGAGCATAATGTTTACAAAAAAAATAAATAAATTTCCAGTCATTTCAATGTTCATTATTTTTACTTAAAATAATTAAACAGCAAAATAAGTGTCCAATTTAACTGCACTTAATCGATATGTAGGAAGAAAGATATCATTGTCTTTTTATAGAATTTTCAACTCTTTCCAGAACTCGAACATATTCTTATACCGTATAAAACATGAAATTCCTTTGCAGCGTTTTAAATCCTGGATTTTCACCCTGTCCACTCTTTGCGAAAATTAGTAAAAGTAAAAACGAAAGGTATATGCTTAAACTGATTTTTTCTTTAATTTTTCGTGAATATTGATCAGCTTAAATTGTAGTACAAGTCATGATTTGTTCTGTCAAATCTTAGAAAAATCTGAGTGGAGTACTCTACTAAAGGATTAGCATAAAAATCAATTGCCTAATAGTTATTTGTTGTTTCTTCTTTGTTACATATTGGAGTAAAAGTTATTACAAATTTTGATTTATAATGGTTAAGCCGTAAGAATAAGACAAAAATATGAAGTATTTATTTTTTGTTGTACTTGGGTACCGAAATAATTCTCTACTTTTTCTTCCATTTTGTTCTTTCATAGAGCTTATGATGAGTACAGATAAGCTTTATACGGAGCGGATTTATTCCACATCACTGTCATTATTCACTTGCGGTGCATTAATCACTACTCTTGTATGTGCCACCATTCTTGTTTCTAACCTTTCTCTGCATTGTAAAAATCGAACATATACGCTAGTAAAAGTAGGGCGTTCAAACTGATTTTTTTGGTTTCTTAAATTTTGAATAATTATTCATGTTTAAATTGTATAAGGGTCATTCCAAGTCAGTTCACCCGGTCATGTAGCCCATGTCCTCGGATTTTGATAAAACTTGGTGTATTTATTATTTTTATGGTGGTAAGTAATCATATGAATTCTTTTACCCACATGTGATCTGGTTTTTGTCTTACAGGCCGTCAAACTTTTCAAAAAATTGCATTTTCTGTCAACCGCTAAGCCTAATCTGCATGTATACGTATCTCTTCAGTAAATTGTGACGGGTGCAGAAATCTTTCAATATTTCCAAAAATTCTCAGATATGTTGCTGAAAGTATGAGGATTTAATAAAAAAATACTTGAAAATTATATAATATAATTTTGTTTGAATAAAATTTGAATAAACTACGACAAGCATTTTTTTTTCTTGTGCAAAACATGAGTTTACTTAAGTGGCATTTCACGAAAAGGCGGAGGTCCTATTCAATAATGGAAGCATTCAAAATGAGCCTGAAGGTGTGTTCTATCATTGCAAAGAATAAAATTAGTGGTTTTTTTCGTTTTCTTGTTGCTGTTGCACAATATACACATTTCAGTATCAAAATTTTTGAAAAAAAAGTTCTAGTCATTTTCCTAACCTAAATTTCACTGAAAAGCAAACATACTTTTATTTTTAAGTGTATTTACAGCCCTATTATGCTAATTAAAAATCATCTTAATCCCTTATTAAGCAGAAAGAAAAGTGAGAAATAATTTATGACTCCCAAATTAAGTTGTTAAGCTCAGAAAAATATCAGATGTAGAAAAAAGATGTGCAAAACATGAATTTACTTTAGTAGCTTTCTATGAAGAGGCGGAGGTCATATTCAATAATAGAAGCATTCGAAATAAACCTAAAGGTGTGTTCTATCATTGCAAAGAATAAAATTAGTGGCTTTTTTTCGTTTTCTTGTTGCTACTGCACAATATACACATTTCAGTACCAACATTTTTGGAAAAAGTTCTAGTCATTTTCCTAACTTAATTTTCAATATTTTTTGCTTAAAAGAAGCATTGTTCATGCTTTTGTAGCATAAAAACGTATTATATTTAGTGTTAATGAATTATAATTGTATTGAATGTGCGAAGAAGAGATAGGATAGCACAATCTTTAAAGTAAAAATAATAATTAAAAATGTGAGTTTCTGAATATTATCGGATTGTTTGTCTTTGAAGTGTTTGTGTGATCCTGTTTTCAGCAAATTTAAGGAATATACTGTTTGATATTTTAACGCTCAACCTTCCTTGCATTTGTGCATGTATCAGGTTTCTTCTTATTTTATCAAAATATGGGTCATAGCGATAAGAGGGATAAAGAATTTGAGTGGATTTTCTGTTTTGGTTTGTTTGTTTTTCATTGGATTCGCTTATCAGGAAGGTTTGTTTGCGCTGATAAATAATAATAGGAGATAATTAAAAAGCTAGAGCCCCGGACAGACATAATGCAATAAAAACAAACTAGAAATTTCAGCATCCAGTTAAGAGCAAATACAGCTTTCGACACTTGCTATTGGAGTTTAAAAGAAAAAAATTGAAAATTTTCAAGTAAGTGACTATGCTGGATTTGAAGCAAGACTATATTTTACCTAAGAAAGGACTATTATCTTTACTATAACCAAGAAATGGTAAGATGTTAGATGAAATAACTACGTCAAACGGTCCGTAACATAAGATTCTGGAAGATGTTACTATTCTCTTCAAAAGGAGATTGAATATGTATAAAATAAGTATTCCGAATATTTCATGATAACGTGACTTCAACAAGTACTGTACGACGTCGGAAATGAAAGGAAGGTCGAGCGTTAAAATATCAAACAGAATATTCCTTAAATATGCTGAAAACAGGATCACACAAACACTTCAAAGACAAACAATCCGATAATATTCAGAAACTCACATTTTTAATTATTATTTTTACTTTAAAGATTGTGCTATCCTATCTCTTCTTCGCACATTCAATACAATTATAATTCATTAAAACTAAATATAATACGTTTTTATGCTACAAAAGCATGAACAATGCTTCTTTTACGCAAAAAATATTGAAAATTAAGTTAGGAAAATGACTAGAACTTTTTTCAAAAATGTTGGTACTGAAATGTGTATATTGTGCAGTAGCAACAAGAAAACGAAAAAAAGCCACTAATTTTATTCTTTGCAATGATAGAACACACCTTTAGGTTTATTTCGAATGCTTCTAATATTGAATATGACCTCCGCCTCTTCATAAAAAGCTACTAAAGTGAATTCATGTTTTGCACATCTTTTTTCTACATCTGATATTTTTCTGAGCTTAACAACTTAATTTGGGAGTCATAAATTATTTCTCACTTTTTTTCTGCTTAATAAGGGATTAAGATGATTTTTAATTAGCATAATAGGGCTGTAAATACACTTAAAAATAAAAGTATGTTTGCTTTTCAGTGAAATTTAGGTTAGGAAAATGACTAGAACTTTTTTTTCAAAAATTTTGATACTGAAATGTGTATATTGTGCAACAACAACAAGAAAACGAAAAAAACCACTAATTTTATTCTTTGCAATGATAGAACACACCTTCAGGCTCATTTCGAATGCTTCCATTATTGAATAGGACATCCGCCTTTTCGTGAAATGCCGCTTAAGTAAACTCATGTTTTGCACAAGAAAAAAAATGCTTGTCGTAGTTTATTCAAATTTTATTCAAACAAAATTATATTATATAAATTTCAAGTAGTTTTTTATTAAATCCTCATACTTTCAGCAACATATCTGAGAATTTTTGGAAATATTGAAAGATTTCTGCACCCGTCACAATTTACTGAAGAGATACGTATACATGCAGATTAGGCTTAGCGGATGACAGAAAATGCAATTTTTTGAAAAGTTTGACGACCTGTAAAACAAAAACCAGATCACATATGGGCAAAAGAATTCATATGGTTACTTACCACCATAAAAATAATTAAATACACCAAGTTTTATCAAAATCCGAGGACATGGGTTACAAAATCTTGTTTTCCTGGGTGATTTGACATGGATTGACCCATAATGAAAAAATAGAATCGTTGATCATTTCCTAAAAAGTATATAAAAATAAAAAAAACATCTGGCCAAGATTGAACAAATGAAATGGCGTAAAAACGATTGTTTCATCTTCGCATTTAATTAGCTGTATGTTACCGCCGAAAACCGGCATAAGGCAGAACTGCAAGCATGTAACAGCAGTCCGTTTATAGCATCCAAAGACTGGACTATATTGATCATAACCAATGCGGATGTCAATGGTTTCTCAGTTAAACTGTGATTTCCTTTACACTGGTAGTTAAAATAAATTCAGCCCACCTGTGAGAATTCAGAAGCATGGAGCTGCCCAACTCATTAAGTGAAGGTAAAAGCTAATGTGATAAGCTGTAAGTTACGGCCCGCAATCCCGGACTAAAGCTGAACTCTGGACCTGTACAGCAAGGGCGAAACTGCAGTTTCTGGATGTCGTAAAATGCCTGTCGGTTTGCAGTCATAGTTTTGCTTTAGCCCCAGCTTATGAGCCATAACTTATAACTTATCACCTTAACATTTACCTTCATTTTAGAAGTTGCGCCGCACTATGCTTATGGATACTTGCTGGTGTGATAAATTAATTTTGGCTACCTGTGTAAAAGCAATATCGACTTTAATAAGATTACATTTGCTCCCAGCTCATTAAGGCTATTATACACTGATGAGTCCAAAACACGGGTAAAACTGCAGTCTCTGAGTGTCGTATGTGCTTGTACAAACTTGTAGTTCTGCATTAGCTCCAGCTTATGGATGATAACTTACAGCTTATTATCTTAATTTTTTCCTTCACTTTACAAGATGAACATCCTCAACCTTTTGCGAAATCTTGCTGGTGTGCGAAATTAATTTTGGCTGACAGTGTGAAGGCCAAGGTAATATTAGTTTCAATGGGAGGATAGCTACTTCCATATTGGTTGTGAATATTACAAACTGATGAGTCAGAAACGAAGGAAAATAACAATCTTCGGATGTTGTTAGAGGGCCATTATTATGTGCATGGTAATTGTAGTGTACTTTCTTTTCGCCTGTTGTTACTGTTCTAGTAGTTTTGATTTATAGTAGTAAAGCTATGGGAAACTCGTTTAATTTTACACATCTTACGATTCCCAAAATAACAGTAACATTAAAATTCGAAACATAAATTTTTATGCAATATTTTTTTACACATTGAAATATTTCCCAGTTTTTATTTTACTTTCTTATTACTTAGAGCTTACGAAAAGTAAGAATAAGCTTTATACTAAGCGGATTTATTCACGTCACTTTCACCATTCTCTTATGGATCATTAATCAGAACTCTGGTGTGCATTTTCTTT
The DNA here is from genome assembly GCA_038373865.1 of Uloborus plumipes. Lineage (NCBI taxonomy): Eukaryota > Metazoa > Arthropoda > Arachnida > Araneae > Uloboridae > Uloborus > Uloborus plumipes. The sequence goes on from JAXGGA010010823.1 coordinate 43,514, forward strand.
TCTTTGAATTGAAGATAAATGGATTTATCTTAAGATATTTTCGTTAGTTTTGGATTACCGCTGATTCAGGGAATTTGGGGGTAAAATCTCTATTATTTTTTAAAATCTCTACTTTATATTATCAAAAGAGATTTGTTTATAAGTATTAACTTGCCTTTTAAGTTGTTATTCACAATATTCAATGAAATTATTTTTTTTTTGAGATTACCCTTTCAATCGTGGCAAAAAAAGCCTAATTCCGAACTTCACTTACTAATCTTGTAAGTGATTTCAACTCATTATTTTTTCCCCCTCAAGCATTTAACTGTTTGAAGGAAGGCATAAAAAATACGTCCAAAAAACTCATCTTCATCCCCGTTTCACTTACTTGCTTTACCACAATTTGAATAATATTCCAATGTTAAGCACATTGACTTACCAATGTGGTGTCTTTGGCTTGACGGGTTGGGTAGAAAAGATCTTTTATCAAAATAATTATTTAAAACGCTTAAGAGTCAACAGAATTAAATTTTCTTCAATTCAAAGGAAAACTGAAAAGTCAACGTATTAAATGTTGCTTATTAATTAAATGCCAATTTTCTACTACAGAAATGTGCTTTGTTGTAGTAGAAAATTGGCATTTTCTGTGATATAAATGTCGTTATAACATTTTACTTTCAAAACTTTTTAAAAACTTAGAAGTCGGTTGCAAAGCGGTCACTCATAAAGTAAAATCTAATCGGTTTGCTTTCGAACAATTTTACATCAGAAATCAACAAGCTATTCAGCAGGACAAATGAAAACTGGATTTTTAGAAACACTTTACATACATTAATATAAGTTATATGTTCAATCGATTGCTTTACAAGCTATCAATTTAGTATCAAGAAAAAAAATATTTACTTGCTCGAAGAACCTGTGTAACATCGCAAAGACGTCTTGCTGCTAAGAGATGTAAAATTAAAAATAGCTCAGTTAGTACAGAAATACATATTTAACAAGTTTATTACTCCACAAACATCAGAAAAACTACTAAGACGCATTCTGTTTGCATGTATTATAGCTTGTATTTTGAAGATCCCTCTAGGTTAAATGGATATTTTCTCCAGCGCAACAAGTGTAAGATACGTACTTGAGTAGATGTGTTCTCAAATTCGCACGAAATCATCGTTTTCGCAGTTAGACTCGCGAAATTTCCTTTTTTTGAGTTGTTAGAATTAAGTTGTGAGATATATGTTTGTCTCATCCTGCTGAATTCACTCACCAAAACACATTTTGTTGTTTTTTTCCGAACATACAGACAATGCAAAACTTTCAACTGATATAAAAAGCTTAAAATTAGAAAATATTTTACAAGTACAAGTTAAGTAAGTTTTTGATGTCATAGTGAGATGGACGTCTCTTTCAGTGTGTGGCTTTAAGGTTACTCTACACTTTCCTAAAAGCACTATGTAAACTTTTTGAAAATATTTTCAAAGTGAAATTTGTGACGGTCCCATATGTTGAATTTATGAAGGAAGAACGAACGTGAATAAAGATACATGAGTTTTCAATGAGGAGAAAACTGTATAAATCAATTAACAATTGTTGTACTTCTAACGCGCGTCATGTAATGAGTCTTTTAATGAAAAAAAATAAGCTAATGCGCATGCT
>JAXGGA010010824.1:0-45143 GCA_038373865.1 Uloborus plumipes
TATTTTATTAATTATTGAATGCATTCTGGCTTCAACTGTTTAATACGCACATATTTTCAATTGAATATAAATTTCTATTATGCTTTATCATGAGGAACAATTTTGAGTTAAAAAGACTATCTTATATGATAATAATTGTAACAGAAAATTTGCTGCATAAATTTCAGGCCGAAGCGGCCGAATCACAACTCATGCTTCGGCCATACCGAAGCTTCGGCAAAATGGCCGAAGCTTCGGCTCGGCCGAAGCTTCGTTCCATCTCTAGTTTTAACACAAAAATCACTATTTACTGATGAGTTTGTCCGGGGAAGGGGGGCAAATATCATCGGACACTTAATTCATAAGTCAGTATTCCACTGCTTAATTTACATTTTATCATTTTTTAATTCACAGTAAAATTCCTTTATACGACAACATATTGCAGCTAATTTTACAGTTCACTATTGCTAATTTCACAGTAAAAATTCTTTTATAAGACGAAATATTACTGCTAATTTTAAAATTTACTATTGTTAATTTCACAGTAAAATTCCTTTATAAAACTATATATTACTGCTAATTTTACAGTTTACTACTGTTAATTTCACAGTAAAATTCCGTTATAAGACAGTATATCACTGCTAATTTAACAATTTATCACTATAAATTTTACAATAAATTTCCGTTATAAAACAATATATTACTGCTAATTTTACAGTTTACTACTGTTAATTTCACAGTAAAATTCCGTTATAAGACACTATATGACTTCTAATTTTACAGTTTATCACTATAAATTTTACAATAAATGTTTTTTTTATAAAACAGTATATTACTGTGAATTTTACAGTTTATCACTGTAGATTTTACAATAAATGTTCTTTATAAAACAGTATATTTCTGTGAACTTTACAGTTTATCTCTGTAAATTTTACAATAAATGTTCTTTATAAAACAGTATATTACTGGGAATTTTACAATTAATTTTTGCAAAGTTTACAGCTCTAAACTGGAACTTCAGCTGCCAGTATTTTATTGTAAAATCAACGCCTTTTTTTTTGCAGTGAATAGCCTTTTTGCCGAGAAGAAAATATTGTAATATGAGGGATATTTCATAACCGGGGAAAAAATAATACATTACGGCGGTGTGGTACATTGATAATGTATTACATTAATCGGGATATTCTATTGACCGATATTCTAATAAGCGGGCTCGACTAGTGTTTGCCCTGTTAGAAAAATATGTAGTGAGAAAAATTGATAAAAAAGACACTTATACCTTGCAAACAAACTCATCCTCAGAAAGTGGAGAGGATATATCAAGCTATAAATGAACACTTCCCCTTTCAGGGTGTAAATAGGCCATATTTTTTTTTATTTATTTTAGATAAAGTTTTACAAGTTTTTCGTTTTTATTTCTTTTAAGCAGAAACTTGAACAGCAACATCAACAGCAACAGCAACGACAGCAACAACAACAATAATAATAATAGCAGTAATAGTAATATAATAATAATAATAATAATAATAATAATAATAATAATAATAATAATAATAATAATAATAGTAATAATAATAATAATAATAGTAAAACTTAGCACTTCCCCTCAAAACTTAGCACTCCCCAGAATCATTATTCAATCGGCCTTTGAAGAAAAAAAAATCTACAACAAGGAGCCTAAAATCTTGCCAAAAACTTCTAATTGTTCCTACTCCCTAAAAAGCAACAAAAATGAAAGTTTCGTTGCAATTTTAATATAATTGAAAGAAAAAAAATGGAAAATAACACGCGGCAACCATAAAAACTTACTTAAGTTTAAAACTGAAACCTCTGCTAATGACTTATACATCACTTAACTTGTCCAAATGCTAATTAAAGCCAAAGAACAAAACTATGTTAATGAAAAAAATTCCGCTCATAATTAATTGCCACCCGGCGTAAAAAGACTGCACAGAAACAAAAGCGAAGGAAACAGAAACGAAACGAAATAAAAATCATTTACCTCAAACAACAGTGGAAATGTTTTTTTGAAACATGAGTCCTTGCGGTTTGTTTTCATCAGGGTCACAAAGTGAAAATTTAAAAACCTTCTAAATGAGGTTTTAACTCTCATTAACACCAATTGTGAAGAGAAGTTTAAAAGCTTTTTATTTTATGCTGTTCTCTCTTTCTCTCTTTTTTTTTCCAGCCATTCGTTCGCTCCTACTTAACGGTTCGTAGAATGTGGACGCTTTGGCAATTATGAGACGAGCTTTGTTTTATTTTTGAGAGATCTTTTGTAAAAATAGTGAGAACTGGTTCGGAAAAGAGGTATAAAAAGTTTTAACAAGCAAAGGGTGAACTCGCCTTTTCTCTTTGAGACAAAAGAATGAATTTATACTTCACAGCAGTGAAAAGTTTTGAGGGACTGTCAACAAATGAAAAGAAGACACAAAAACTTTATCGATGAGTTTTATTCTCCTTCTTCTTTACTCTATATCCCCTATATTTATTTCTTTTACCTTCTTTTTTTTTCGAAGTTTCATTCGATAACTGCGCTTCAATTACATACGGGAACAAGATATTTCAATACTAAACTATGTCGACGATTTTTAAACAAAACAAAATATAGCTTTCGCACTGAGATATCTAGCTTATTTTAATGTAATTATGAAAAATTATTTAACCCATTATGCCCAGATTGGGCTGACAAAACCTATGCCTTTATTAAGGGGTAAATGAATAACATAACATTATAATGTTAGGTATAGTGAAACAACAGCTCGAATTAACCCATTTATGCCAAGTAGCCAAAAAACGGGACGCTTGTTAGTTACTGCATACAAAAACCTGTAATGGGTATATCATTTTACTAAAGCTGTTTTTTAAAAGTTAAATAGTCCTTCTTCTTGAGAAAACCACTTAGAGCCACTTTTTGGACATTAGAGTTTATTTATTGACATCTATTTTAAGACAAATCAGTCAAGCAACGATCCAGCATGGGTAGCCACAGAAAGTATAAGTTTTTTTTGCGAACTTATTTTTCATAAAATTAAATTTTTTTCAAAATGATTTGCTTAAAATTGATCAGAGATGCCTTCTAATGTTACTTTGCAAAAGAAAAGTCAACTAAGGTCGTATTTTACTCACATATCTTCAAAATATCCCATAAACAGGACGTTAAATAACTTAATAAATATGGCAACGGCGAACTATTTTAAGCCTAAAATGTATGTAAACCATTACAAGTAAGAGTTTTAAGCAGAAAAAAATTGAAAAACACTTTAAAAAAACCTGGGCATAAATGGGTTAAAAACTGTTTCGTCAAGGTTTACCTTCCTGATGCGGTAAGTATTACTTAGTACAACTAATATACACTTTTCTCTCTAGATTTGTATCAAGAATGCTGAGATTATTTCAAGCTGATGTTGAAAATAGTAGAATTAATCTAACAATTCCTTTACTGATTGACTCTTAACTATAGTAGAATCTTGATTATCCGAAACTATTTTAACCGAAATCGTATTTGACCGCTGCCCTTTCCCCTTTTTTATATTCTAGTAAGTAAACAATGCATATCACTTCAAAGTCATCAGAGCAAGCCTTTTTTTTTCTTTCCTTTGTTAACACTAATCATCAGTGGGTTTCTATCGCTTCTTTTTCTTTTTCTCCCAAACCCACCAGTAAATTTTGGAAACAGAAAATAATTATGCTTTTTTAAATGCCATTGCTTTCTTGAGTAATTATTTTTTAGCTTAGCATAAATGCTCCAAGTTCAAGAGCAAAAAATACAGTTGATTGTGTATTATTAATGACAGTACAGAATTTCACTTACTATAATATGCCTTATTAAATTTATATAGAATTTTCTGATTTGCGGGACATTTATTAAATTAGTTTGTTTTAAATTATAGTGATGTAGTCTAAAACACCGTATCAAGCAGTCATTTTGTAAATGTGAACATTTTAAAAGCCAGAGTTAAAGTCTCTGCTGTTTCTCGAGAGCCATTTTTGAATACCTCCTTTATTAAAACTGAATTTTTGATTAACCGAAGCAGGTCGGATCCCAAATCACTTCAATTAACCAAGAGTTGACTGCAATTAATTTTCTTCATTGATGGGAAAATACAACGTTGTGGAAAGAATTGTAACGAATGCAAAAGCACGAAGCTTCGAAAGCCAAGACATCTTCTTAAAGTGGATAATTGTAAATGACAAAGCATTAAAATGTGATATTGAAATAATTTATCCAACTTAAATGGTAATTTGATTCCATTTTAACTTGTAAAAGACCACAGCATTTAGTTTTCTGAAAAGAAAAACAAAAACTAGTGCATATGTTTTATTAAATTACCTCTATTTATTTTAATTTAATTAAATTAAATTTTAAAGTATTGCGCACTAACAGACAAATCCAATTACAGTGGCAAGTATAACAATAACAAATAAAATAATTTATACATTCAAAATACTGAAACATATAGACTTAAAATAATTAAAAAGCATGTTAAAAATATCTGAAACAAGACAAGGAGTTAAAATTTTGTAAAATTTTAAAAGACAACAAACGTATTAAAACAAATAAAGTATTAAAAATTTAAAACAAATTTTAAAAATTTAAAATATCAAAACAAATAGCCTTAAAATTATTAAAAGACATATTAAAAAGATCCAAAACGTGACAATGAGAGTTAAAAAGTTTGTAAAATTTAAAAAGGCAAAAATTATCAACATAATTAAACTTTGTAAAAATATTTTTAAAACACAGATGACTCCTCTGTTTGGAACTGCAAAATAGATGGAATTTAATATAATCACATTTTAAATATAATTGCATCCTAGACAACGAAAGTATCAGCGAATATCATACCACTATCAAGCTTAAATGTTCTTGCCTCAAAATTGCGTTTTACACTAAGACGACAACCCCCACTAAAAGCTTGAAATTAATATTTCATTCGGCAAAACATTCCTCAGCATTAAGTGACTTTTTCACCAACTTTTCTTTTTTTACCCTTTTTCCACATAAAGATTTAAGGAGAAGAAAAATCTACGATGAAATAAGGAAAATCTACTACAAGAACAGGAGAAGTCGGTTCTTTCGTAATTGTTGGAATGATTACGCTATATTACAAGAATTGCAGTTTTTTTCAAATTACATATTCAATTGTATTAAGGTGATATGATACTGTGTGTGTTAAAGTCTCCTTACTGTGAGATTATGTAGAAGGAATGTTTCGGTATAACTAATGTTTTCGTGGAATCGAAAGAAAAAAAAGAGAATAAAAGTATTTCATAAAGTGAGTTGCTTTGGAGTTATTTAAAGAGAAGAATTTCATTTTTAAGTTTGAGATTTTTTGAGGAATTACATTGTGCATGCTCTTGCTCATATTTGTGGCTTAATTCCCTTTTATAACTTATCTTTCTTTTTAGCTTAATTACCTGTTAAAATTTAAAGAAAAAGTAATGAAAGAAATTTTCGCTCATAAAAACTTCTTGAGAGTAAAAAGAAATCAGACAAAAAGAATCAAATTGAAAAAAAAATATATGTACAAAAATTGCAATGCATTTGTCTATCCGCCTGTCTCTCAGAAGTAATCAGAGGTGTCTGAGCGCTTTTGAGAATTTGTGCAATCCAAGCACAGCATTGATTTGAAACATTTCGGTCAGAAACGATCCAGTTTTGTTTTTAGAATTGATCATTTTTGAGTTCAATTTTACCTTTCAAAAAGAGCTAAACGGAGAAAATGGAATACTACATACTATCCTGAACTAATTGGTGGATATGGTTCTAATAAATTTCGTCAGACACAACTTCTAAAGTTGAAATTGGTAGTCTAGTGGCGCGTTTTCAAAGGAAATGAAATAAATCTCCTTGAAGGGGGGATCTTCAATAATTTCCATTTGCATTGTAATCTACAATTAAGCCACTTCTGAAATTATTCTGCTTCTTATTAAAATTATTTCAAAACAATTTTAAGAAGGTAAAATCTGCTTGCAATCGTGTAGAGAGTATTCGAAAAAGAGAAATCATTTTACATCAAATATTATATTTAAAATAAAATATTTACATGTTGGCTATTTACAACTCAAAACTGCAGCAAAAAACATATCAGAACGTTCCATCATAAATTAATCGTGTCTAATCGTTCCATCACTTTATTATTATTTTTATCGCGTTCTTCATTTCAGTTCAGTTCAGTTAATTTTATTCAAAGCAAGAAAAAGCTAAAAAATAACTTGCAGACGATCGGAATGTCAGTTGCAAGAGTAAGGAGATAGTAAAAAAAGCGTGCAATGATCCAGGGTCACCGAGAGCCAAGGTGTGCGTCCCTTGTCAATTTTGTCGCCCCCCCCCCCATAAATTTGTCGAATTTATGCCTCTCCGGTTCCATGACGGGACCCCCCAAGCCCTTAGTTTCCGACTAAGCTAACATGCCCTCTTGTCGGCCCTACAATTATTCATTTCTTTGAATGCATAGGTGATTTTCTTACCACGGTTTAAAAATACCGGATTTTGGTTAGTGGGAATGAACTCCTGGAGATAATATATGACTCCCCCAATATGACTTCCCCTATAAAAAATTACTCCCCCAATAAGAAATTATCTGGCCATGTTAGAAATTCGAAATCAAAGAAAGTAACAAACTGCTTTTCAAATGAATTAAGGCTACAGTGGACAAAAAAATGATTTTTTTCAATTATTGATCTATGTGTCTAAAACTTTGTGTGCTTGTATTATTGTACAGGGTTGTCCAAATTAAACTTCCCCTACTCAAAGGCCTGTGAAAGACGTTGTATGGGTCATAATGTGATGAAATTTTGAAAACAGACACTTCAGACCATGCGCTCGAGATTTATGAAAGGAAAAAAAAATAGTACAAAAAGTTGCCGATAGGTGGCGCTGCAGATTAACAAGACATACTACTGATGTTTTATATGTGTGCCGTGGTTCTCCTTAACTCTTTTCATTCGTAAAGCAGTATGTTTTACAGCTGAACGCAGTAAGTCCACACTAATTCCACGAACATGACCACTAATTGCGTCTTTAAGATGCGCCAAGGTGGTGTGGTGTTCTCGATAGACTCGATCCTTTGAGAATCCCCATAACCAAAAGCCACACGGGGTGAGATCAGGCGAGCAAGGATGCCAATCTGTTGGGAAACAGCGGCTGATCACACGTGCATTGGTTAAAGTTGCCCGTAACACGTGTTGAACGCCACGAAGAAAATGAGGAGGTGCACCATCTTGCAGAAATATCGTATCCTGGAGACGGCCACGTTGTTGAAGCTCAAGAATTACAAACGTTGTCAACATTGGGGGGGGGGGGGTCTTGATACCGTCTTCCTGTGACAGAGCAGGTTTCGTACCCTCTTCAAAAAAATAACACCCCACAACCTTGGCACGTCTTAAAGACGCTGTTAATGGTCATCTTCGTGGAATTAGTGTGGACTTACTGCGTTCAGATGAAGAACACACTGCTTTACGAATGAAAAGAGTAGTGGAGAACCACGGCAGACATATAGAACATCAGTAGAATGTCTTGTTAATCTGAAGCGCCACCTATCGGCAACTTTTTGTACTATTTGTTTTTCTTTAATAAATCTCGAGCGCATGGTCTGAAGTGTCTGTTTTCAAAATTTCATCACATTATGACCCATACAACGTCCTGCACAGGACTCTGAGTTGGGGAAGTTTAATTTGGACAACCCTGTATATTTATTACATCGAAAAGCATAAAAAGCACAAATTGGTGCAAAAACAATGAATACTTTTTTTCAAATTTAAAATTTAAAAATTTTTTAAATAAAATCTCAAAATGCTCCCACAATTTTTTTTTCAAACTTTGAATTTCCAATCATTAGGCATGATTGCATAAAATAATGCATTATATGCAATGTTTTATGAGATAGTTTATAAAAGATGGCTGAAAATGAAAATTTTCAGCTGAAAAATTCATATAAATTTTAATTTTCAGCCATCTTTTATAAACTATCACATAAAATATTGCATGTGATGCATTGCTTTATGCAATCATGCCTAATGATTGAAAATTAAGTGGAAATTCAAAGTTGGAAAAAAAATCGTGACGCATGGAGCATTTTGAAATTTTGTTCAAAAAAATTTTTAATTTTAAATTTGAAAAAAAGTATTCATTGTTTTTGCACCAATTTGTGCTTTTTATGCTTTTAGATGTAGTAAATATGCAATAATACAAGCACACAAAGTTTTAGACACATAGATCAATGTTTGAAAAAAATAATTTTTTTGTCCACTGTAGCCTTAAAGAGGACTATGACTTACTAAAACTATGATGAAAGAATGAGTTGCTATAGTACTTCGTACCTGTTGAATCTGAACCCTTTTGTCGATGATACCTACTACTCCGAACGTCGTTTCTACTTAACTTAGCCTCTGTTTCACATTTGTGTTTTCATGTTGCTGCTATGTTAAATTACTTAAGATCCTTGACATAATTTTTTTCTGGATAGATATGATCGAATAAAATTTTCAAAGTGTGTGAATCCGTTTTCTCTATATGTTCCAGCTATTTTTATTTTGGATTCCAAAAACACATTATGTATCACATAGAAGTGATAAGACTAAGAAGTAAATCTGTTAACGATTTCCATTAATCTTCATGTACTTTCAGACGAATGAGATAAGAATACAGATGATGTCCTCGACAATAGCAAAGAGACGATTTAAAAGTTCCATCATTTTTTTTGCGCATAAGAGAACCATTTTTATATAACGTGTCGATATTTATTCGATCATCGTCATTGGAGCATAGAAGAATGGATAAAATACACATTTTCGCATTCGAAGTAATATTTTTGAATGAAGGGATGAAACAAAAGGAAGGAAAGCAAAGTTGTAAATATCGCATCTAGAAACGAAATCTTCTCACGCTACCTTTAATGTGCAATTTGGCGAGCTTTACGCGATCGTTGGCGCGATTTTAATGGGGAAATAACGTGCTGCTAAATCCACGTGTGAAAGCATTGTTTCGAGCCTTTGGCGTGAAATTATCGTATTGGAAATGCGGATTACAAAGCTCTATCATGGACGCACAATTTATTTCATAATCATTCTTTGCTGATTTCCTACGCTATTTTCTTTATGCTCAAAGATCTGTCACGGTGTTATAAGTTGCTCAACAGCCGGGATGGAACACTTAAGGTTTTCTTTTAATGTTCTTTTTCCACCCTAAATCCTTTCTTATTTTCCACAAAGAACCAAAGGGTGTAATTTTCTTCGCCTTTAGGTGTCTTCTTGTTTGGTTTTTATGTGACTTAAGTATATATTCAGCTTTTCAAGAGTTACAATGTTTAGCAATGACCAGCTGCACAAGACATGTCTCGACTTTTTTTTTTCTTTATTTATTTCCTTCTTTCTATTGGATGAAGTTATTTCAAATAAAATAAGTATTTACTGTGACTTTTATTTCCTTTTTCATTTCTTCTCTCTTATTTTCTTTTTTCCTTCTTTCTTTCTTTTTTTTTTAATATTTATAAGTTACGAAGTTTTATCAAAAGTGATTTTATTTATGACTTTTAATTTCCTTTTGGCACGAGATAAAAACATCACAATGGACATTTGTAAGTAATGGACTAACAAAGGAACATGACACATTTTTGTTTCTGGAGAAAATCTTTATTGCGGGGCAAAGGAAAACTTTTGAGAAACATTCACAACAGGTGTATCAGTATCTAAGTACAAAATGTTCAATTATGGCAAGTAAAATTGGTTCTCACTTACTTTTTCACTTAATTTTAAATTTTGTTTGTAACTGCTAGATACAGTATTTTTCTCACTGAGCTGCATAAAATCCATTATCCTTCCTGATATTTATTTCATAATCTGTAATTTTGCATCTATTTATATATTTTTGAATGAAAATATAGTTCCGTGTGCTCATCATTTCAATGGATAATCTATTCCGCCCCCATAGATATTTGAAGTGCATACGAGAAGGATGCTGGGTGGGTGTGCAAAATAGCTGAAACTAAACATATTTCTATTTAGCAGTAATTATTGTAGAAACTAACGATCAAGTAACAGCTTAACGATATTAATAATTAAAAAAATACAATAGAAAGAAAATAATCCACCGAAAGATTGGTTTTCCTCGAGATTTAGGTAACGCGTCAGACAGTACCGTATATCTTAATTTTATTCTAGTCCTGGGGCTCAACTTTCAAGTTTCTATTTTTTGTAACTTACCTTAGAAACATAGTTTAATAAATAAATGTCTGAGTTTAATATTAGCCAAATAAATTGCTCTCACTATATTCGTTTGAGCTTGATGATAATAATATTAACTTCCCAAGTATGATGAATTTCGTATCTGTCAATAAATAACACTTATTTAGCTTTCAACTGTCGTTCGTTGTTCGACACTCATTTCTTTAGAAGTTAAGCCCACTTTTGAAAATGTTTGTTCTGCATCAGATGTACTTTGCAACTATTGTCTTTGATTATTTATCGTTTTGCGTTTACCGCTTGCAGCTCTGCAAATGACCTTGAATTTTAGCAAACAACTACTTCAGTTGAGACACATGGTAACACAGTAACAGCTTTATAAGTTTTACTGATAAAATACGGACTTCAAGAATCATCCCATACAATGATTTTTTTTTTTTGGAAATAATGCTTTATATCAGTTTTCCTTGGCAGTTTCTTTTTGATTGATTACTTGTTGTTTACCCCTTAGAATATCGAATATTCTTGAAATTTGGTAAACAACCTTTTCAATAAAGACACAAAGCTATAAAACTAATACATTTTACTGACAAAATATATGCTTCAATATCCATAGCATCTACAGCACTTGAGATATAAAACTCTAAATCTTTGGCAGAAATTGCAAACAAGAGCTTTTAAACCAGTTTCTGTGTTACGTATCAGCACCAAAACTGTGTTACGTATCAGTAAGGATTTCGTTTTAAAATATATCGTCGGGGGGGGGGGGGGTCACCAGTTAAAATTACGAATGGGAAAATAGGCACTTTTCAGGAGAGCCAAAACACTGAATATTTCCCACCTGACGTGTTTGGTTATTTTCAATTTTTAAATTTTTATAGACAGGGGTCATTCCGACGAAAATGGTACAAATCATGTATGAAACTCTTAAGATTAAGATTATCAATTTAAATAATTTCCACCAAATTATCATATTTTTTTTATTGAGTTTCCATTTATTTGTGTATAATGAAGTGTAAATAACTAGTACATGACTCATTTATGAAAGGATTTTAAATATTTTGATCACTTTAAGGGCGCTTTTCCACTTGACGACACGACAACGACGAAAGTCGGACGGTAATACTGCAACGATAAGTACGGTGTCGTGTCGTCTATAGCACTGCTTTTTCACTCAAACGATATCGTTTCCCCGAAGGGGTCATTTTCCACCACATTTCATTTTGAAACAGCACTTTGTTCGCACGTATATTATTACAGCTGCTCAATTTAACAGATTACGACTACTATATTTGCTTTACCTTATGAGAAAAAGAAAACAAATTAAGAGACGGCATTGGGTGCACGATATTTTTAAAGAAAGTTACATTGTAGGCGAGTTTTATACACTTTTCAAGAAATTGCGAAAAGATTTTAGGGGATTTTTAATATCTTTACTAAATTTACAAAGAATAGTAAAAATTTAAAATTTGAACAAGGTTATTTAACACAAGTAGTTTAATCTAAAATGTATAATATATTTTTATAGTTACGAATAATGCTCTTGATCTTACCTGTTTCTTTCTTGTCTGTAGAAGTTTTGCCGTCATATTCTTCATCTAAAAATCTAAAAACTTCTTCCCGGGCTTTTTTCCTGTGAATTTTGTTTTTTGTATAAAATATTTCGCTTATCCCATAGACACAGTCACTGCTCAATTAATTCACACAAAACAGACACGTCAAACTTGAATGCCATGACTACTGTGTTGCTCATCGAAGAAAGTTCAGAATGAAAATTTAATCTTTTTTGAAGCATTAAAAATCGTCTGCGCTACAATTAATGAAACAAAGTATAAATGATTCAAATATTTTATTGCTACATCTTTTGTCAATCGTCTGCAAATTGAAGCTTGTATTTTATTAATGCAGAGATGTCGAATTTAAACGCCATTGCTATAGTTCGAAGAATGTAAACAGACGGATGAATATCGTCCCGATTTTAAAGACGAGACGGATGCCATCCGACACGAATGGGACCACAAACGACAGCGTTCGGTCGGAGACGGCACAATCGTCCTGGAATCGGGAGATGGAAAAGCGCATAGCATATTTTAATGCATTTTGCGTTCTCCAATGTCGGATGACGACAGTCGCTTACGATTTATCGTTGCCGTGTCGGTAAGTGGAAAAGCGCCCTTCGAAGTATAGCAATGGCGTTTAAATTCGACATCTCTGCATTAATAAATCTAAGTTTCAATTTGCAGACGATTGATAAAAGATGTAGCAATAAAAGATTTTAATCATTTTATTTTATACTTTGTTTCATTAATTGTAGCGCAGACGATTTTTATTGCTTCAAAAAAGATTAAATTTTCATTCTGAACTTTCTTCGATAAGGAACACAGTAGTCATGGCATTCAAGTTTGACGTGAATGTTTTGTGTGAGTTAATTGAGCAGCAACAGTGTCTATGGGATAAGCGAAATATTTTATTCAAAAACAAAATTCACAGGGATAAAGCCTTGGAAGAAGTTTTTAGATTTTTATATGAGGAATATGATGGCAAATCTTCTACAGAAAAGAAAGAGACAGGTAAGTTCAAAGAACATTGTTCGTAACTATAAAAATATATTATACACTTTAGATTAAACTACTTGTGTTAAATAACCTTGTCCGGATTTTAACTTTTTACTATTCTTTGTAAATTTAGTAAAAATATTTAAAATCACCTAAAATATTTTTGCAATTTCATGAAAAGTGTATAAAACTCGCCTACAATGTACCTTTCTTTAAAAATATCGTGCACCCAATACAGTTTCTTAATTTGTTTTCTTTTTCTCCGGAGGTAAAGCAAATATAGTAGTTGTAATCTGTTAAATTGAGCAGCCATAATAATATACGTGCGAACACAGTGCTGTTTCGAAATGAAATGCGGTGGGAAATGACCCGTTCGGAGAAACGATATCGTTTGAATGGAAAAGCAGTGCTATAGACGACACGACACCGTACTTATCGTTGCAGTATAACCGTCCGACTTTCGTCGTTGTCGTGTCGTCAAGTGGAAAAGCGCCCTAACAGAGTGGACATATAGGGGAAGACCGCCTATATTGGACCCCCTAAGAACAGGAGGCCTGTGTCGCTCAATGTGAAGCGAAACCGAAATGCTAAATAGGGCATCGTGTGCTCAATTTAATCAGGAACCGCCCTAGCAGCGTATATTTTCTGAAAATATGAAAATTATTTTTAAAAAAATTATCTTACAAAAAGTTGCAAAAGTCCAATTTAGGAATATATGCGCTTAAATTGAACCATGCGCTTCCTAAATTGGACCGTACCAGGAAATCATAGAATAATTTATATTTGAACTATACAGCTTTTTTCCAGAATTTGCAATAGAATTTCTTTTGCTTCGGCCTCACTTACGCAGGGTTGATAAACTCGCCGATGGCATTTCATACACTTAATCATGTTTTGCACTTCATCTCTATGACAAATATTGCAATAACAATCGTTTTGTGTAGTTTCTTACTTCTTCTTGTGTGACTTTTTCTGATCTATGCTTCTTTTATACATCGTTAGAATAATTGCTGAGACAACCTACCTTTTCTTTCCTTCTATTTTTTTAGGCAAAGGTGATATGTGAGCCGGCTTTACAAAATCATAGTTAAGAGTTGACAATCATGTTTTGATGAGAACTATCCGCCGATTCTGCAGTATTATTTGTACTAATTTAAATCGTAGCTAGTTCTTGTACATGGTGTACAACTTACACCTAATATGTAACCTGCTCACTGTACACCTGCTTGAGTAGTTTTATCTGAACTACTTGCCTCTAATTCTATTGTAGCCAAGTCAAAATCATTAAACACATGTAAATTAACGGGCTAAACTCATGTTCTTTGAAATCAACTCACAGCATTTGCCATAGCCTTCATTGCGGTTTGCCCATAAGAGGTACCAAACAGTTCTCCTATGCGATATTAGATAATGGATCTCATTGGATGTTTTCGCATACATGTATCACATGCTTGATTACAAATATATAGACAGAAACGGAATAAAGACCATATCTACGTGCATGATGTGCTTAACGAGAAAGTATTATTATATCGTTCTCGTTAGCCAAGTTCATTGTATCAATGTTATTTATGTAAGTGCTGTGCCTATCCAATAGAAGGATATTCTTTTTACATTGCTTGGCTTAACATATTTGATGAAATGTTGCATCCATTGTGTGAATTATCGTTTGTGATCCAAGCTTTTTTTTTTTTTTGAACAAGCATATTGCTCACCAGGGGATGCTTTTACGATAAGTTCATACATGGAACGTAATCTTTTGAAAATAAGCATGTAGTGTAGAGCTTACAATTCTGTTGCTCCCATGTGGGAAATGACTAGTGTG
Organism: Uloborus plumipes; assembly: GCA_038373865.1. NCBI lineage: Eukaryota > Metazoa > Arthropoda > Arachnida > Araneae > Uloboridae > Uloborus > Uloborus plumipes. The sequence goes on from JAXGGA010010824.1 coordinate 14,545, forward strand.
TTTCTACCACGTTCACCACTCAATATTGCTCCAACCTGGTGTTTACCTCTATACATCAATATACTTTGGGCTTTTGAACAGTGAAAAGACCTGCTTCATCTACATTGAACATTTTAGTAGCGTATAAATTGTTTCTTTTTAAAGTCTTATCGAAAATATCGAGAATTTCATATTTTTCTCTCTGTAAACCAGCATAAATTTTATTTAAGTTAATATGTTTAGCAACCTGAAACTGCAGCTTAATGGATGAAGAGGGAAAAAAACATACATTTTTAGAAGTTGTAGCTTCTGCTTGATAAAAATGTGCTTGATAGAAAAAGTTTAAATGAATATCGTGAATAGGTGTTAAAGTATGCTTAAAATAATTTTAACTACGCTATTAAATAAGACTAGTCACTTATTTTATGTTACGATTGATAAAAAGACTTGTGTAAAATCATATTCTTAAACTGGACCACCGGTCCAATATAGGAAAATTTTTTCGGTCCAATAAAGGAAAACATGCCATTTTTTATTCTTTAGCTTATTTCTGTGTCAAAATTATCACAATCGCGCATGTAAATACATAGATGTAATCCTTATTAAACACAGATCATCATGCTATAGCAGCAGTTGACCTCAGCTTACAAGTTTTAGTTGTATCTTACTAGGTACAAGTCCGCAAAATAAGGTTTTACACGTTTTCAACATAAATCATGCCGTAAATCACGCTATGCAGTTCGAAGACTGGTGAAACTTCATACACAATGATTTTATTCCTAAAACTTTATATTTCTACCGTTAAAATGTAGCATAGATCTCTGTACTAGATTTTAAGCCCGAGGTCCAATTTAAGCAGTGGTCCAGTATAGGCGGTCTTCCCCTAACAGAGTGGACAAATAAGCCTTTAAAAATATCTGTATAATCACAAAGAAAAGTTAGAATCACAGAACAAGCATAAAGTGGAATAAACAGCCTAAAACTGTAAGTCTGTCTGTAATTTCAAGAAAAAATTTTATTTATTTTCATCATAAACCCAGGTAGCATAAATAACCTTTAAACGTTTTATAAACGTTTTTAAGCGGTTGTTACAACGTTAATAACCATTTTACAACCTTTAAAAAATGAAATGCGCTACTTGGGAAGTCGGCTCTAACAAAATGCTCATCCAACAATTCAAATTAACTATCATAAGGAAAGAATTAGGCTCACCCTGATTGCTGACTACATAATTCAATGTAGCAAGCTAATCACGGCAGGTATATTACCTATATTTTTTAAAAAATATATCAGATTGAATGCAATTGTTTATTTTATTTTCAAAAGGCACATAACAGAGTGGACAATTCGAAACATAGAAAATCTAGGGACATGGATAAATAATTGTGTTTTTGGGGAAAAATTTTTTTCATTTGCGTAATAATCTGCAGAAATGGTGTTAGAAGCATCTTTTGTGCAGTACAATGTCATTTATTTTGTTGTTACATTTCAGCTTAATTTTAAATCACATTTAAAATTCTAGCAATTTGAAGCTGGGACACGTCATTTTCTCCTTCTTCTGACAAAGATATTTTTTTTGTGTCATTTCTAAATGGATTATACCTAATCCATTGATACTTGATGGCACAAAATTAAATGGAGAACCAATAAAAAATACACTAAATGGGTGGTAGTTATTAAAATTGATTTTAAAAAATTCTAAAGTCTCGGACATGATTTGTACCATTTTCGTCGGAATGACCCAAGTACGTAATCTTTTGGAAAATAGTGCTTAGCAATTCCTCTTTGTCTTAAACAACTGGTTGTTCACAACTTGGACTACCCAATGTCAGATCAAGGAGGAAGTATACTGGGGTCTTTGCTGTAGGTGGCAATTTCTGGAGGCAGCAAGTTCAACATTTCTGTTGTTTTCGTTAATAAAAACTTGAAGGAGGATGGCTAAGGGCGACTTTGGTCTGGCTGGGGAAATCGAAGAAGGCACTATAGGAATCTCAAATGGTCTTGAATATCGGTAAAAAGCACTTTCAGAGCCAAAGACACACGGATACACAAATTACTTCTAAGTTTTGCTAATTAAGTATTTTCTTCAAAAATCATCCCATGTAGTCCTTTTTTAGAAATAATTCTTTGCATCAGTTTTTCTTTGTAGTTTCCCTTTGCTTTTGCTTATTTGTCGTTAACCTTTTGGAACACCGAATAACCTTGAATTTCAGTAAACAACCATTAAGTAGAGATACTTATCTGCAGAAACTGCTTATAAACTATAGCAATAAAATGACAAACAAAAAAAATCCCAGTGTCATAATGACCGGTGTATCTAAGTCTCCTGATACCGTGAAGTGGAACCCGACGGCCATTGTTTTTCCAGAGAGGGGCTGGAAAAAGAAAATGGCCACCTTCTGTTTTTCCCTTATCTTCGGAGGAATCTGGTGAAATCTCATCCAAATGTCTAACCCTTTTCTCACTAGAAGGTGGCGTAAATGATTAGCGAGGACAAAGATTATGTAAATGCAGAGGTTTCACCTATTGTTGACGAATCTAGTCACGTAAGCCTCGTGCTCGAGGCAGCTAGACATGCTTTGTTGTAGTTCGCTTCAAGTACCCGGTTTTTGTAGATTTTTGATCGATGATGTGTCGCTGACGACACTTTCTAAAATTTTTCTTTTTATGCTGCGGTCGAAACGTCGATGCTTCCTTTTAAAAAATGAATGGGAAGATCGTTATCAGTATAATTTCTGAATTGGGCAGAGTCGGTGTGTTTCATCTGGTGATATATTTATCATTATCGTCCTATCTGAAGCTTTAACCTAAAAGTGTTGTGGTTCCCGTCAAAGAAACCGCATCATTCGTGACATGTCTAAATAGGAACCAAATACTTGTTCATAGTTAAACTGAAGCATTTTTGCATAAGAAACGCATTTCCCAAACAAGACATTTTTTGGCCTACTCTCTTGTATCGGTTTTCCGACAGTTGAGATAAGTGTGAGATTAATATATTAAACAATAGCTTTGCGCTGAAAATAAATAGAAATAAACAACTTTAATGAATCTCGGGAAATTACAAATTATCGGATACACGTATTTCGCGGTTTCAAAGAACCCCTTTTTTCAATGCAGAGCATGTGAGCTTATGGATGAGAGAACATCCGACAAAAACCAAGTTGTTTACATCTATTTAAATTCTAGATTGTTGATACATAACCACGAATTGAGGTCTTTGCACAGAAAACATTCTGGAAGAATCGTGAGTGAATGCCTTTTATTTTCTACCAATTTTAAATGATCACAGCTTTAAATTGCGTTATTTATCATTTTTAGTTTCACTTACATTTTTTTTTTGTTTTAAATTAACTGTTTGATGGTGCATGAACGTGAGATTACGTTCTACAGTAATGACTTTTAAGTGCTCGGAGCGTGGTATTATGGACATACATGCGGTGTTACCCCTTTGAGGCATGGTGGCATTATTGAAGACAACCATGTTTTTATTTATTTATTTTATTTTATTTGGGAGGGGGGGGGGCAATTGTTCAGACTCCTTTATCAGTTGGTAGGGAAAAAATGGATAAAAAACGATAACTTCATATGGAGCCACCTCGTTTCAAAAGGTTACATTGCCCTGGTCTTATAACGACGTAACTGATATGATGTATATGTATAATACGGGGGGGGGGGGAGGAGAAACAGTTCATCTTAGTTGACTAATGCTGACTCTAGAGAAAAATGAAGCATTTAAATTAATCATCAGCAGCGTACAATATGAAATACTATTAAAAAAATATTTAAGGAATAATCTTCTCATTAAATTGAGCATCAACTACTTTAAAATCATTAACTGTAACTCCTTCTTTTACCTTGTTTGACGCAGTATAGCCCGTAGGGGCGCTTGGGAGCGAAAAAAACCAATCAACCAACCTTCGTTTACCACAGTATTAAAATTCAACCTTATTTACCAATTTCCAAGTAATTTTACTTAGTCGCTGCTTTACAAGAAAATTGAGAAAAATGTACCTACTATTGTTCCTTTTTTTTGCAATAATTTTCTTTTAATTTAAAAACTACCATGGTTACGTCACCACTTGTACTATTGTATGAAACTATGAATCAATCTTCCAAGAAAAAAAGCTTTTAACCAATAAAGATATTTATTAAATTTCTTAATAAGTTGAAACTGCCCCCCCCCCCCCAAAAAAAAAAAAAGCTACGTACCAATACTAAAATAACCCAAACACAAATACAAGCGAAAGTAGCCGTTTTAACTAACTAATATGTTTTAAAAATTACAAGCACTTACTTTTAAAATTAATTACTTTTAATATGTCTAAGCTACAGCTATATTTGTTAAAAATTGTCTTAAATGATTATGAGCGAAAATGTGCAATATGATCGCAATTCGTTGAAACATTTTAAACTGATTATTTCCCTTTAAGAACTTTATTCTTATTTGCGATAGCAAGCTGTAATCAGTAAACTTTATCATTGCAATCAATCATGCTCTTAAGCAGTTTAAACAGAGAGAAAGGAAAAAAAGGGAAGGGTAATAAGTTCACCATGGGATTTCGAGCCAGGACCATAAACTAACGATTGTAAAAATAAGAGGAAGAAAATTTCAGAGATTTAAATTAATCTGTTTTGGAACATAAGTAATGAAAAAAAAATGAACTGAGCCTGTAAAATTTTAACAAAGCCCCTAAATAACACTGAAATATTTAAGGTTTGAATGCATAAGACAAAATTTAAAAACCTGATTTAACATTCTACCTATAATAAATAACCAGAGCAGTAATCTGATAGCTGTTCTAGGTGAAAGTGAAAAGCACTTTGGGCCGGGTTTTAAAACACAAAAGTACAAGGGAGAAATTCGACGGCATAAAATTTTAACAAGGACCCTAAATAATACTGCAATATTTAAGGTTTGAGTGTATAAGACCAAAAATTTACACCGATAACAAATAACCAGAACAGTGATCTGAAATCTGTTCTAGGTGAAAGTGAAAAGCACTTTCAGCCAGATTTAAAAAAAAACAAAAGTACAAGGGAGAAATGCGACGACAATAGGGTTGGCGCGAAATCGGGGGAGCGCAGTGATGAATCGTCTGAGGAGCCGCCTCTCCTGTCTCACACGGTAGCCATTGATAATGGGGTCATGATGGCCACAACTGCAGCAGATAGGAGGAGAAGGACGACTTTTTTTTCTGGAAAACTCGCCTTCCTCTTTTCCAGATTTGTCGTCAATACCTCAATTTATCTTCCCTATCCGGAAGGATGTCTTCAGTCTTGGTTGCCAGTTGGCGCACATTATCCTTTAACCGCTGAAGGGCAGCTCTGAGAAAATCTTTGGGGAGTTCTCAGAAACTCTAATGAATAAATGTCTAAATAAACTATTAATAATCTATCTGCATCCCTTTAACCCTTTATGCCCCGATGGGACTCAGAAGTCCCGCTTATATTAATTTAATATTATGAATCCTATATGGCTGTAATCATGCAGAAGCTTTTAAGTACCACTCCTTGTACTTCGCTGAGAGGCCGACTGATGGTACCTGCGATCAAACAGTTTTCTTTGGTACCCTAAGGCGTAGGGGGCTTTAGACCCTACTGATTTTCAAAATTTTTGTTATGAATTTGGGACATAAAGGGTTAAAGTTGGACGTTGCCTATTAGACGCTATCAATATGTAGTAGACACTAACGCCATTCTTCATAGATTCTGTTGAAATAGAATAAGCAAGTATGTTAACTTCAATCAATTTGCTACAAACGTAAGCAATTTATACATTGTAATTCATTTATTTATTCATATATTCATATCTATCTTGTGTAGAGGCTTATGATTACGGTCAGGGAATCCGCCTATTCAATACGCGAAATTATAGGTCTTCTGTAAAGATGTACTTAGTAGGTATGCCAACTGTGTCCCTATTACAGATTTACAACAACTGGTTTTAACGCCACGGGATGGTGACACCAGTCATTTCCACTTTCACTCTTTGGAACGAATTGATGGGGAAGGAAACGTTGGCCATCTTTCGATACTGATGATGAAAGTTTAACAACTGATCTGAAACAACCGAATCGGGGAAAAGGCCCAACCTATGGGACTTTCGGAGTCGCAGGTTGCAGCGATCTCGCGATCCTCCGATCTCCAGTAAGTATCTTAAACAATTTTTTATTGATGTTTTGCATTTTTACAATTTACCGATAAGACAACTACTCCTTCACACGTGAGACAATCAAACTGATTGTTTACCAACATTTATGTAGTTATATTAACACATATCTGAAGGCGGAGGATCAACAATTAGTTGACTTAGTGAAAGTAGGGGAGACTGGAGACGGTTGTGACACGGGGCGGTTGTGACAGTCGTCATATTAGCCAAACCATAATTAATACCTGGTTGAAGCAAAGAGAGAGAGTATCAGCATGTTTGTCTGAATGTGTGTGGCATTGCGGTAGCCATCGAGAGACATTAACGCTAGCAGAGGGGTTGGTTACTCTGTAAGTCAAAAATAAGTTTTTTTGCTCGATTTCTTTTAGTAATTCCTGTTGAATGGGTACAGACAGAGAAATTAATGTTTTCCCCCAGTTAGTAGTGAACCTTAATAGTGAAATAGCAGTGATTACTTTTTATGCAGGTTATTTTGTATTGCCATGGTGATTGCTGTTCTCAAAAGTAGTGGGTTGGGGTCGGTTGTGACAAATTACGTGGGGACTGTTGTGACACGAGTAAAACATGTTTTTATCATATTTGATGCCCATAATACGCTTGAAGAAGACAGAAATAGGGCAGTGTGACCTAATGAAATATAAAGAAGTGAAACTTGTTTTTCTTTCAGACAGCTTTGGAAATGCAACGTTAATCGTAAGTCTTTGCTACGAAACATTCATTCGTAAACGCGATGGAGTCGGCCGACGCTGTCACAATGAAAACAACGTGTGCATAGGTTATATTGCTCATAATAAAGTGCTTTTGAGCTTACATATTCGCTGAAAGCAGACATGAGAGTAAAATGTCTACTGAGAAATGGTTTCGTTCATTACGAATAGAAATTTTTCACGTCTGTTCGTGTATCTCATGCAACTAGCCTTTCAAGAGTAACAAGCTTCAATAAAACAAATAATTGTGGAATCTTTCTTTGATACTTGAGAATTGTTATGAACAGACACGGCTATGACCCACAGGATGTGCATAATGTTGCCAAAACAGAAGTTACGAAATTCCAAAAACCTGATATTGTTGCAAAACTTGATATAAGGCTACTTCAACTGAACGAGGCACATTGTTAAGTGTTAAACTTTCCCAGATGAAGGTTGTGTTTAACTACGTTTAATATTACTTAAAATTAAAAGTGATCTAGACTGTTTTGCTGTATTTTTGAACTTGTCACAACCAATCCCAAGCACTGTCACAACCGCCCCTGGGGTGGGGTCGGTTGTGACATTTTTTCCTTTTTTGTTTAATTTGGTCCTGTGAGTTAACTATTGTACTTAGGAAGAAAATTTTAGAATTTATAAGCAGGCAAATGTACACTTTGACATAAAAACAACTTTAAACCAGCTCACAGGCATTACTAAGGGATCTATGGGGGAGCAAATGAAAATTGTCACAACCGTCCCCAATCTCCCCTACTTTTTTAGAAGCAAAAATACTTTTCTTTAATATATTTCATAATTTTAATTAATTGCTATCAAACATCCAAATCTTTCTTGACCGCATCCAAACGCGTGTAGGCTTGAGATTAAGACTCATTCTAGCAAAAAAAAAAAAAAAAAGCTTTTGAATCTGTTATATTCATGCAGCTACAAATTTAAAGTTCATAATATTTGTTTATTTTGGTATTAGCTTGTAAAAATAGCAATTATTCTATGTATAATTAAAGTTGTATTATATTGTACAATTAAACATAACTTTGTAATTAAAGTTGTATTTTTTCTTTTTTTTTTTTTTTGAATCCATGTCCCGAGTAGAACTTTGCGACTTATGAAGAAAAGTTATACTCTATCCATCCTTTCAGTTGTTTCTTCAAGATAAAGCTTATGTTCATAATTAACAAGAAGCAATTTTCCAAGTTAAGTTCTTAATTGGGAATTAATTACGTTGAATTTTTGGATTCAAGGATGAAATTTTCTGCCGAAAGGTAGCGGGCTCTACTCGTTACGTCGCTTCTTTTGCATTGCATTGTATGGAAGCTTAATATTCTTTTGATAACTCATGTGTTTTCCCATGGATCTCTTTTCTATCTTCTTTCAAATGTTGAATACTTTTTATTTGTACTCCTTTTCCTTCGAGACACATGTCTCTTTGAGTTACGGGTCATTCCATAGTGACTAAAGTAACATTCAGAGCTGATTTTGTATCTGTTTTTACTTGTAACTTAAAAGATAAAAAATCTTTTTTAGTTATGCTGGTGGATTTACAATGTACATGGTATCTATGTATCATTTTTGATAAGAATTTAAAACAAAATTACTAACAGTAAATATTTTTTCAACCAAAAGGGCAGCGTGACTAACGTAACCCTTTTGAAACTCTGAAAATTAATGCTCATGTTGTGAGGCAAAAATTTCTCAAAGTGAAGCAAGTGTAGTGTTAAAAATTGAATGATATATTTGAAAAATGTGTAAAGTTGACTTTTAAAAACATAAAACTTATTTATTAAATCTAAATTTGTTTTAGTCTTAAGTGTCACTTTTACTCAAGATGGCGTGTGACTAACGTAACGTGACTAACGTAACCATCGAATAACAAGCAGTAAACACACTACAAACTATTTATTATGGCTAACCTCAGTGATAATTTCTTAATTACAATACTTTTTCAATTTTTTTTAACTTCTTATGTTGTATGATTTTAATGTATTTATTTATTTATTTATTTTTTGATACTTTTTTCACTTCGGTATTTTCTTTTCTTCGCCTGAGGCTGACATTTCTATGGAATGACCCTTACCTCTCACTTCGCCAACTACTCCTTTTCTGTGAAAAGTAACAAAATACCTATAGGTAAAAAGCTTTGTTGATAGAGTGTTAAAAGCATGCAAAGCAATTTGAGCATATGCGTAAAAAGAAGATCCTTTACTCTAAGCCAGTGATTCTCAACGGGGGCGGTACCGCCCCCCAGTGGGCGGTGGGAAGATGCTGAGGGGCGGTGAACATGTTTTGGGCAGTAGGGGGGCGATGGGTATATTTTGGGCGATAGGGGGGCGGTGAGAAAATTTGGGATCAGAGGACGATAAATGTATAAGAATTTAATTTCAATTTTAAAAATCAAAATTAAATGTTGTATTAAATCACGAATCCAACTTGAATTATTATTTGAGCCAACCATAAATCAACTTACGCGCTCTGGAATCTCAAAGTTTATTTCGCTTCCCCCCCCCCCTTTCTCTCTCTCTCTCTCTTGTAGTGATTTGGCTTTGTAGTGATCTTTTGCATCCGACAACCTTGAGAGAGAATGAATAGAGATAAGAAATAATTCGATAAATACTAGCCAATTTGGCTAATTTCGATCACACACAGCTAGATGAAATTCAAAAGCATTTGCCACACCATCATTTGGTTATTTTTTTAGCCGGATTGTTGATTGATTCCTTCTGCTATTAAAATGTCATTTTGAATAGCTTCATAGAATTTTTTAGTATTGCATCTATATTTTACTTAGTAGTTATCATGCATGTGAAAAATACCGTCCTGCATCTGTAGGTGAAAATGGTCAAATTAAGTTCTCAAGTTTTAGTCGCCTACTTTGATTGTTGCTAAACGAAACTGGTTTTCAGACTGAACAATTCCTAGATTAGAATACCAGATTTTAATGTTTATTTGCCAAAATTTAATGGGAGATTCAAAATACTGCGAAGAAAATTCACAATTGCATTCGAGTGTTTCCCACAAGTAGCGTTTTAGGCAGTACATTAATCTCATCGATTGTGTTCTTTTTTTTTTTTTTTTTACTTTTATAATTTTCTTTCACCATGTTCTCTTAAGTTAGCTTAGTACCTATCGGAAAGTAAGTTTCCCCAAAGATATCCAAAATATTTCGATAGGCGCGGGTTTTCATGCAAGTTGCCAATTTTCCTTAGTTTGGTTATTTTCCTAAATTTTTACCTGGCAACCGCATTGCAATGCTTAAAGTGCCGGCCCAGTTTGACTATTTAGTTTGATCTCAGTATTTTCACTCTGGCTTTTGCTCATTTCATTCATTTTGTTTCATAGTTTATTTTTAGTGAAATCTCCTTTGATGATGCTCATGTTGATTGCCGACATCTTCAGTCTCTGCATAAAGATTTCTCTAAGAGCTTTGAGGATATTTTTTCTCTGAACGTTCCTAAATGGGTCATGAGGCCTTTTGAAAACATTGAGACACCAGTTGTCCAGTATCAATAAGTATTGGTTGAACTTTAAACCAATGCAACTTTGAAAGCTGGTTCCCAGAATGTTAACAATGTTGCAGGACATTGGCTGCAAGGAGACATTAGTAACCTTCATCCTGTACTGTGGGCTATCGTCAAATTTTTTAAAATTACCTTCCCCTCTTCCTACCTCGTCGAACTAGGATTCAGCGTTGTCACCGACCTAGTTACAAAAAAGAGAAATGGACTCCAAATCGTCCTAAGAGGTGATTTGCGCCTTCACCTTACAAAAAATATTAAGCCGACTCAGGAAACTGGCTTTGAACCACCAAGCACAATAATACGTCTCCTGAGTGTTCCTTTCATATTTTGAATGATAAAAAAAATGCTTTGCTTGTTTCTTTTTATTTCCTCTTGTTGTTTCCTTCATATTTTGAATGAAAATTTTTTTATTTTGTATGTTTATTTTCATTATATTTCATTTTATTTTGCTATTTTTTAAAAAGTAGATTATTTTTTAAGCATTGATTTTTTTTCTTCTAAATTCGTCATTTCAATTTTATGTATAAAAATGTCTACCAAAAAAAATATATGTTTAACCGTTTTGTTAAATTATAGAAGGAAATTATTTTAAGCTTTTTTCTTCTTTTTGCAAATCCCCTCACTTTTAACACAAAGGGGGGCGTTGGAAAAAATTGCACTCCTAAAGGGGGCGTTAGCCGTGAAAAGGTTGAGAACCACTGCTCTAAGCAATTTCTTTCTTTGGGATAATTTCGTATTAATTCTTTTTTTTTTTTTTTTCGCTTACAATTTTCAAGATTTATCAACATTTTCCGTGTTATTTGCTGCAACTTCATTTTCTTTAACTCAGATACTCCTTCGTTTTTCAACGTACTCTCCCTTTTTTTTCATTTTACTAGAACTTGTTTATGACGTTTTTATATTCTAAATCCAAAACAAGTTTTAATTCGAAAACGAAAAAATCTGACATTAAAACGTAAATTAAAAAAAAAAAAAAAACCCTCATTATTTTTTTAATAATTTAGAAAATGTTTTCGTTACAGATTATTTTTATTTTCAATACTTTAAAAATACCTCTACTACGAAACAAAAGATTGCAAATAAAAACATTCGTGACGCTCATGTATCTTTATTTAGAGACATTTTTGTTTCAAATGTCCTCAAAGCTGCTTCACGTAACATTGATTATATTATAACTAATTACTGAATTGAAATTCCTTTGAAACATTTTTGTAAATGTGTACACATACTGGGGTCACTTATTAGCCATCATCATTTCAAGTTTTTATGCTTAGTTTTGTTTTAGTTTTAAACTTACTTTTATTGGGTCAGGTGTATGGACATTAATGTACAACAACTCTGATTTAAAATAAAGAAAAATGCATTGCAGTAAAATATTGGAGAAAAATGCTTAAAACGAAAAGGTTCTTATCTTTTTAAAAATTATAACGACAGAAATATTTGAATTATGAATTTTACACGAAGTAAGATTAATCAAAAATTAACCCTAACTGCACGAACTTCAACTGATGACATCCATCTTTTTGAAACCTTGCTGACGTGTAAAAAAGAGGAGGGGGAAACAAACTAGAAAGTTATTTTTCGATACATAAATTTAACTTTAAAAAACAGATTTTGCAGCTTATATCATTTATTCATTTAACTAAGTAGTTTTATGCCGGTAGTCCTGTTTTCCTCGGAATGGCATATAAATAGATGTGTTAAAATGACAAAACCGAGGAAATATCGAATTAATGCTTCTAGTGTATAGTAACCCTTAACCCAACAGCTTCGCCTTATTTACTTTTTTTTCCATTTTACTTTTTTTTTATTTATTAATTTTTAAGTTAGTTGACTCATACGTTTATTATAGATGAATTGAAAACGCAAAACCACTTCACATTTGATTTCTGCGAAACTCTGAAAATTTCAATGAATTTCTAGCAATTATTGCATACTTGCTTTTAATTCCTTAGACCTAAAACAACTTTTTTAATTATAGGCCTTTTTAGGAATATAAATAGACGCGTTAAAATTATAAAACAGTGTAACAGAGGAAAATCTAATTTTTTCTCCAAGTATACTGTAACCCTACAGCATCGCCAAATGTTTGCCACATCGGGTATTCTTACCATCGAAAAGCTATCCACATTCGACATGATTTGTGAAACAAATGTCTTATCCTCTCCCCGAGTTACTGTCTTTTTCTATGCTAATGGCACCGCCTCGCGTGCCATATTATGCCACTTTTTCTTGTGCCCACTTCACGATAAAAGCCTGAAGTATTTCCTCCTCGTAAATTGAGATAAAACCGACGACATTTTCTTTCGACAAGCCTTCTCGGTCCTATCTTCGGACATGAATTACCATACAAATCGGGAAGGGGAATATATGAGGAGAGGTTTGATAAAGGGGAGAGTGTTTACAATCCTATTTGCGGTTTTACTGACAGATATAAGAACTGATACTTTTGCAGCTCATTTTCGATCGTCAATTAAGAATGGACTTCGAAAGTGCTTGTTAGAATTTCTCCTTGAAAGTGATGGTAAAATATGAAATCAAAATTATGCGAAAAGGCGAAAAAAATTTTCAAGTGAACTCTTTGTGTAGCATTATTTTTGTTTTATTTCAATGAGTTTTAGAAAACAGTTTACGCTTTTCTTTTTATTATCATTCATTGATTACTTGCTATTAATGAGTTTAATGTATGTGGGTCATTCCAACGAAAATGGTACAAATCATGTCCGAGACTTTAGAATTTTTTTTAATCAATTTTAATAACTACCACCCATTAAGTGTATTTTTTATTGGTTCTCCGTTTAATTTTGTGCCATCAAGTATCAATCGATTAGGTATAATCCATTTAGAAATGACACAAAAACAGTTTTAGGCTGTTTATTCCACTTTATGCTTGTTCTGTGATTCTAACTTTTCTTTATGATTATACAGATATTTTTAAAGGCTTATTTGTCCACTCTGTCATATGTCCACTCTGTTAAACAAAGTGATCAAAATATTTAAAATCCTTTCATAAATGAGTCACGTACTAGTTATTTACACTTCATTATACACAAATAAATGGAAACTCAATAAAAAAAATATGATTAGTTGGTGGAAATTATTTAAATTGATAATCTTAAGTAAAGAGTTTCAGACATGATTTGTACCATTTTCGTCGGAATGACCCATAGGCGGATTACTTATTTTAATATTTGTTTTTTTATGGTGTAAATCGGTGTCGTGTATTAAATTGATTAAAAAAGATTTTTGTTTCGAAAAAAAAGTCAGTATTGTTAAAATATTATTCATATGAATTTATTCAACTTGCTGAAATTTGTCATATATTACAACGTATATATGTTTTGTTGTACACTATATAGTCAAAAGTAAATGGACATTTTTAAGAATTTACATTTCAACTTTTACGAGTAATAGGAGATAAAATGTTATGTATCTTCTGTCAGATAAAGGGCAGCTTTCAACTCACACTTTCCAGTAAAAAGTCAAACACGCCTACTTTAAAGGGACCGGCAGTACATTGAGGAAACAAAAATGATTTTTGTTTATTCTTCATGATAAAAAGCAGAGAATAAGATACAAATTACATGAATTAGTTTACTTACTAAGTACAACTATTCTCTTCGCATATTTTCGTGAAAGTTTCACTTATATTCACTAAGAATTATTCCAAAAATACTCATTTTCTTCGCATTTTTTTTATTTATAAGAGGTAAACTTGGGTTCTCTACCGAACTTTCAGAAAACTTCATAGCATGCACGATCGTCACATTATACTGATACTAGAAATTAAAATATTGAAAAGTCAACAAACTATAAACATTTAAAGGGGTTAATTCTTCACTGCGCATGTGCGGAAGATAGCAGGTGATTACCTTCATATTTTTTCAAAAAAAAGAAAAAGGAAATTCCTCGGGATACATGATCCCCCGCAACAAAAAATGTACCAAAATCATTAAGTAGAGTTTCAAAACCTAGCAACAATATTAAAGGAATACTTGTACATAAAAACTGGGCTACTTATAGTGTTTTTCAGTTATTTTGTTTTAGATCAAGATAGGATTATTTAAATGAGGCAAGTTAAATTTTTTTAGGTAAATACAGTAAATTGTGCATTACCTGTTACATATACAATTTGATGTATTTAGTGAAGTGTCATTTTAAACAATAGACTGTCTTTAATAAATAAGACACCTCTTTGGTAATAAGTAAATGATTGTTTATAATAAAAGATATGTTTTATATAGATTTCATATTAGGGATACTTGATTCCGTCTTTTCAGGGATACATGATTCTAGAGATGAAGTATCCCTATAAGGGTCATTCCACAGAAATGACAACCTCAGCAGAAGAAAAAATATACGGAAGTGAAAGAAGTATAAAAAAAAATTAAATAAATAAAAATCATACAACATAAGAAGTTTAAAAAAAATGAAAAAGTATTGTAATTATCACTGAGATTAGCCATAATAAATAGTTTGTAGTGTGTCTACTGCTTGTTATTCGGTGGTTACGTTAGTCACGTTACGTTAGTCACACTCCATCTTGAGTAAAAGTGACACTTAAGACTAAAAAAAATTAAGATTTAATAAATGTGTTTTATGAATTTTAAAAGCCAATTTTACACATTTTTCAAAAATATCATTCAATTTTTAACACTTGATTAACTTTGAGAAATTTTTGACCTCAATTAATTTTCAGGGTTGCAAAAATGTTACGTCAATCACGCTGCTATTTCGGTTGAAAAAATATCAACTGTCAGTAATTTTGTTTTAAATTCTTAGCAAAAATGATACATAGATACCATGTACATTGTAAATCCACCAGCGTAACTAAAAAATATTTTTTATCTTTTAAGTTACAAGTAAAAAGAGTTACAAAATCAGCTCTGAATGTTACGTCAGTCACTATGGAATGACCCATAACAATAAAACATAATGAAAACATACGACAACCACTAACAATACCACCGCACACGCGTCCTACAAATTGCAGCTTGTAGACTGAACAATTTTTGCGCCACTAAAGGCAAATTATAATACTGCTGATCAAAACTCGATGACAAACCCCCAAGGAAGCTCCTTACTATTTACGACATTGGAAAACTAGGTGAAATAGCGTTCCTAAAAGTCATTACACAAATATTTGCTGTGGTTTCAAGAAAACTGGGATATGGCCTTTGAATTGTAAAATATTTCTCAAAAAATGAATAACTTCCACCTCATGTAACAGATAGACTTGTAAACTTGCAAGAAACTAGTACTGCTCAGGAGTCGAGTGCTCAGCCATTAGCTGAAAATACTTAACTTGTTGGTCCAATTTTGATTACTACTTCGCAAAAATCAACCTCACCTTCGTTTGGGACATAAAAATGTATTATATTCTCCTGAAAACATTCGACCTTATCCAAAATCTTCACCGAGTGAAATAAATAACGACGGTAAATACGAAGTACTATGAATCGTAATGAAGAACGGTATCATTTTTAGCCTACTTTCCCGTTAAAAATAAAAGACAGAGGAAAAAAGTATTAAAAGTGACTTAATGCATCTAAAAATATCGCCAAGTCCAAAAAAAAGTCAAAAAGAAATACAAAAGAAAAATAAATATTGAAAAATTAAGGGCGCTTTTACACTTACCGACACGGCAACGATAAATCGTAAGCGATTGTCGTCATCCGACATTGGAGCACGCAAAATGCATTAAAATATGCTATGCGCTTTTCCATCTCCCGATTCCAGGACGATTCTGCCGTCTCCGACCGAACGCTGTCGTTTGTCGTCCCATTCGTGTCGGATGGCATCCGTCTCTCCTTTAAAATCGGGACGATACTCATCCATCTGTTTACTTTCTTCGAACTATATAGCAATTGCGTTTAAATTCGACATCTCTTTATTAATAAATATAAGCTTCAATTTGCAGACGATAAACAAAAGATGTAGCAATAAAACAATTTTATTCATTTTAGTTGGTATTTTGTTTCATTATTGTTGCTCAGACGATTTTTAATGCAACAAAAAAAAAACTCAAGTTTTCAATCTGACAGTGTTGGCGCCGCCGAGGGATAAATGGCGAATCTATTCGCAAAGAAGCGATGGTGTCAACGAAGAGACGATTGACAGCGAAACATATTTGTTAACGAATTCTCTTCGTTATAACGAATTGGGGATACACTCGCTTAGTACTAAAGAGCACTACAATTACGAAAACAAAACAAAACTATATTGCGACGACCAACTTATATCATGGCGAACTGTGGACTTAATTTAAAAAAGTTCTATGGCAAACTTTTGGGAGTTAGATCCGCCATTTATCGCTCTGCAATTCCAGCAGATAGTATGCGTTTCGTTCTTAGTAAACAAGGTGAGTGAGAATGTAATAAAGTTGTGAATATCATGCCCTCAATATCGTATTTTTCATTTGTTTTCTTTTTCTGGAAGTAAAGTAAATATAACAGTCGTAATCTGATAAATGGAGGAGCCATAATAATATACGTGTGAGCACAGTGCTATCTCGAAATGAAATGCGATGGAAAATGACCCGTTCGGAGAAACGATATCGTTTGAGTGGAAAAGCAGTGCTATAAACGACACGACACGGTACTTATCGTTGCTGTATTACCGTCCGACTTTCGTCGTTGTCGTGTCGTCAAGTGTAAAAGCGCCCTAAGAATTGGAAAGTAGGGTATTGAGATGGGGAATTAGTGTGTCGGTCTGTCTGTCTGTCCCCCCCCCCCCCCCCAATAACTTTTGAATGAACATTCCGAGTTGAACAAACTTTTTTTTTTATTGGGAAGATCTCGGCGAGTACAGCTTATTCCCATATTTGATTTTTCGATTTGAACAATTTTTGGTTCAACTTTAAACCGTTTAAATAACCTGTCCCGCGATAACTTTTTAGTGAACAGTCCGATTTGAACAAACTTTTTTTTTTGTTGAAAAGATCTTATCAAGAATACTTCATTTCCGTATTTACATTTCCGATTTGAACAATTTTTCGTTCAACATTGAACCGTTCAAATAAACTGTCACCCCTAATAATTTTTGAGTGAACAGTCCGATTTAAACGAACTTTCTTTTTGTTCGAAGGATCTCGGCAAGGACACTTCGTTACCGTATTTAAATTTTCAATTTGAACATTTTTTCGTTCAACATTGAACCGTTCAAGCAACCTTTCCCCACCTAATAACTTTCAAGTGAACCGTCCGAATTGAATAAACTTTTTTTTGCTCGAAAGATCTCGGAGAGGCTCATTCCCATATTTCGTTTTTTGATTTGAACCATTTTTCGTTCAATCTTGAACCGTTCAGAAAAAAACTTAACATTAGTGCCCACGGGGAAATTTAAGTTGAATGCTGATCCTGAACTTAAAGGCGGATTTCCTTCAAACTAACTTTGTATGAAAATGGTTTTGATAAATAATGTATTGTAAGGTACTTTTCTGAAATAATCTTCCGTGAGGACTCTGATCCGACTATGACTCCGCAAACATGTCGGAAATGCAGGTTCAGAAAAAAATGACTGACTATGCAGACGATTTTTTGTTTATTTATTTATTTGTTTTATTTTATTTATTTAATATCTTTATTTTTTTTATTTATTTTCCTTTTTTTGCATACGATTTTTTTTTTTTTTTTGTAACAAAAAATTTTCATTCATGAGAGCATTTTATTCTTTGTTTATATTTAACAACTGGCAACGGGTTAAAAATGAAATTCGAGATATTTTATTAACGGACGAGTTTTTTTTTTTCCTTTCTTTGATAAAATGTGTTTTGATGTTCTTTGTACTTTTATTTACTTTTTTTTTTTTTTTTGAAAACGATTGAGGAAATTTTCTACTTAAGAACTATAACAGTTACATTCGTTAAAGGTGCGACAGAACTTTATTTATTCGTTTGTTTACTTTTTACGTGTCTATTTCATCTGATGAGAGGGGTACATTTTGCTTTCAGAAATCAGCTTTAAGCCCTAAAAAGGTATTTTTTGACATAATTTTCAGTCTCAGATAATTAAGAGAATATTTATCAGTTGCTAGAATGCCGATGTCGATGCACGAGAAAGTAGGCTCGTTTAGTTCTTGACAGAACTTCTTGTTTTTAATTGGTTTACTTGGACATGGAGAGATGGCACATGGCTTTGAAGCAGAAACAGACCGCTTCATTTTAAAATAGGTAGAGTCGGAGAGATTACGCAGGCAGAAAACACTTTAACGAACTTTGAAAGAAAAAAATAATTGTTTCACTGATGGTTTCGATTTTAAAATGATGCTGTCCGTTTTCTCCTTCAGGTCAAGAGCCATCTCTCCGAGGTCAAGTTGAGAGTGCTTTCACTTCGAAAAGTATTTTTTTCTACAACAAATCTGTTTCCATCAAAACGGTGAGTACTTATCTCTAAAAATCAGTCGAAACCCCGTTAATTAATGTTTGAATTGCCCAAAATATCAAAACAAGATTTATTTAATTTTATTTATTTAATTTATTTATTATTATTTTATTTTATTTATTTAATTCATTTATTATTATTTTATTTTATTTATTTAATTAATTTATTATTATTTTATTTTAGTTATTTAATTTATTTATTATTATTTTATTTATTTAATAAATATATTTTATTTATTTATTTACTTAATTTATTTATCATTATTTCACTTTATTTTTATTATTGTTATTTTTTTTGCTCACTCTTTGCTCCTAACCTTTCCTTCTTTTTTTTTTGTGTCATCTTCAGTTTATCGCCACTTATACTTCTTGTTATTTTCAGTACAAAAAATGTCGAAATTTCCTAGAAAATATGAAGAAAAAATTTTGGTTCATAAAGAGAATCTTCTCTCTTAAACCACTTTATAATGAACAAACATTTTTGTACAGTTACTTGTTACTTAAGGATAACTTGCAATTTTTTTCTTAGTTAAATTGTCAGACGAAAGAGCTTTGATAGTTAACATTTTTCAGTAGAAAACTACACTAAATATAAAGCATGCGCAAATTATTAATAGTTCAAACACTATTCGGGAATGCATAATCTGATTTTCTTTAATAATAAATTATTAATTTTTATTTATATAAGATTATATATATTTATCTAATAAATGTATATATATTTATATATATAAATTATTAATAATATTCCTAATTAAAGATTAATTAGTATTTCGTTTATTTTTTTATTCAATTCTCCTTCATAAGTAAATATATATCATGCATTTCTGCTATATTTTTAAAAGATTACCGTCAATTGTTTCAATCTTTAACATTTATAAGATAATGTTAACGTAATAAATTTATTATTCGTAATGAATCGTAATGAATTTATTATTTTTTGTTTAATTTCTGTAAATTTAATTCAGCATTGAACCGACGATTATGGTTTTAAGAAAAGAAAATGCTATGAAAATCAGTTTGAGTACATCTGCAAGGAAATTCTTTTTTTATTTTTTATTTTTTGGAGAAAAAAATTTATTTAACAACAAGTGTTGTTTCATTTTCGAAAAAAAAAAAAAACAGCAAGAGTAGGGACAAATTTTGTCAAGTATTTTTTGTTTTCGTTATTATTGACCATTCTACTCATCAACTTTAGATTACGTTTCAAAAGTAAGATAGCAAAGCTCAAATTGCCTCAGGCGATTAGTCTTACTGTTACTAGATGGCGCCAGCTGATTGCTGACGCACTTCACTTTAGTCTGGTAACTTATGCCTATTTTCACGGCTTTTTTGGAGGGTGGTTTTTTATAGGAAAATAAAAATGAATCTTCTTGAATATTAAGAGTGTTTTTATTTACATATTGAAGATATAAAAAATTATTTATTTGAAAAAATTTAATAGTTTTTTACTATTATTATTGCCCCTCGAAGTTGGAACCTCAAAAAAAAAAATGCGCGTGGGTGGCCCGGGTGATTTTGGCTCTTGATGTTATCTGAAATCAAATATTCTTGATTATTCTTAATCTATAGATATGTCATTCTGGTCGGAACTACTGAAGTTAAATTTCAAGGGTAAATAATAAAATGGCGGACTTTGAAAAAAAAAGTCCTTTTATTTTAGCAAAGAAAGGGTTGTAAAATAAAAAGTTAGGGGTGAAAAAAATTCTCGTTAGTTCCGACGAGAACTATGAGTGTGTAGAACAGCCTGTTAAAATTTGAAAGCAATCGGTTCAGTAGAAAAAAAGTTAGGACCCGGGCCGACCAGAAAAACAATGTTTTGAGAAAAACGCGTTTAAAGTTTAACAACAAACTCCGAGGCGCTCTAGGAAACTCATTATAACTCCCGAAATATTTCGAATTTCTGTCTGAAATTTTTTACAGTATATTCTTAAGACATTGTACTTTCAAATTAAGCAAAAAAAAAAAAAATCGATTTTTTGAATCCAAGTTACCAGACTACTATTTTAAAGGTTAGACTCTGAGGCGCTCTAGGACACTCGTTCTAACTCCCGAAATATTTCGAATTTCTGTCCGAAATTTTCACAGTATATTCTCAAGACATTGTACTTTCAAGTTAAGGGGTTACAGTACCTTTCTAACAAATTTCTTTAATTTAAGTGAAAAAGTTAATTCTTTGAAATATTTGTTTCTGCACTTGTTTAAAAATCAATAATTTATTTTCAAACATCAAAAATTTTGAAAACTTTTTTTGAAAATTTGAAAAATGTAAGAAAATTTCAGTTTTTTTAAAACCCTAAGGCTTTTTTGTTTCTGCACTAATTTCAAAATTTCTTTTTGCGAAATGATCACAAGAAAAACCTCAACAAATCTGTGCATTCATTTTCTTATATTTTGATTAGAAAATATTTTGTGACCTTTTACGTAAAAAAATCTTAGAAAATTTTGTTCTTCGAGGTTTAACAAACTCTAAAAATTTTTGTAATTTATAAAACGCTTATTCAATGCACAGTTTTGTTAAATATATTATCCTGAGTGTAAAAAATATTGCTTTAAAGTTATATCTTTAATAGAAAAAATTCCTTAGCATTTCTAGTAACATAGAAACACTAAAAACTGATCACCGAGAAAAAGCACTTTAAAGTTTGGCTTTTCCATTAGAACACATAGCATGTATGCCCTAAAGTCACTCATAACTTTTTAAATAATTTAGCTAGAACAATGCTGTTTTTTTCTGAGTGTTTTAAATAACTTTTACTTTTGAAATAAGCAATAAAATTTTTTTTGGTCTTTTGGTCATTTTTGAGGTACTGTAACCCCTTAAGCAAAAAAAAAAAATTTTCGATTTTCTGAACCCCAGTTACCAGACTACTACCTTAAAAAAAAGAAAACGAAAAGGAAAAGTGAAAGAAAAGCGGGAAAGAGGAAAGAAAGGGAAAAAATGCAGCAGTAATTTTCTTTTCATGATGACGATTTTTCATGAAATTTCAATTGAATCCTGAAAAGTAAAATTATTTCCAATGTACTAATTCTAACAGAAAAATTGAATGAACTGAAAAATTGAATAAATTGAAATAAATGAATGAACTGAAAAATTGAATGAATTGAAATAACTCCCCCCCCCCCTTCTTGTAAGTGTTATTGGAATATGATCCAAAAAATTCTCTTATTATGGATTTTTTTTCCCAATCTGGTACTGATACCAGGACACCTGAGCCATAGAAAAGTTTTTGAGAGCGTTGTGATGTGAAACATGAGAACAACGCTGATTTTAATGCCTATTTTAAACTTCGTGCGAATTTAAGAACGTAAAGATTTTCTTTCATATCAGTTTTTCCTTCTTTTATTTCTTTCTTTCTTCCCTTTTTCTTTCGAAACAATGACTACTTTTTATAAAAGCAAAGTTTTTTTTCCAGAACTTTTTCAAAGAAAATTATCTTCATTAATACGAAGAGAAATACGTACATAGAGAGAAAATATAAAACTCAAGTGAGAAGAGTTTGCTCCCTTTCTGAAATATTAAAGAAAGCGGATGAAAAGCAAAAACTGAAAGAATTAAAATGTAATTACTATTTTTTCCAGTAATATTAAGACAAATACTTGATGAATTTTTTATAGATATTGAAACTATCAAAAATAACTTGAATTATTCTATGAATCATTTTTTTCCCCTCTAAAATTTCATGCAAGAGATTTATAAAACTGAACGTGTGTAGTGGAAGATATACAGACTGGTAGGGACGAAAAAGATCCCCTCCCTGACCCCGTTTCCAGACGGTATTTATAGATCTACATACTGTTACAAATGAGATTAAGTTCAAACGAAACGAAACTTTCTAAGAAAAATAAACAGGGTAATCATGATTAGGTGACTGTGATGGGATTCTATGTTACTGCAATTCTGCTGCAGCGGCTCTGTGAAATGCAGGGAACAATGGCTTATCCAGAAATTAATTTGGAGGGAGGGGGGTACGTATCGTCATTGTGATGTTCTACGCAATTTCTAGAATTACCACTTGGTGAGCACTTAACAAATACTGTGTTTCATCTTCCATTTTTGATTTAAACTGTTCAATTATTGACTTTTTTTTTATGAAGTACCAAAAATTGCAAACCTAAATATTATTTGAGAGAACAAACATTCACACTAGCCGAACTCGATGAAACATTCAGTTCGAGTATATCCGAGGAAAGTAGAAATAAAATTCTAATTATATCCTATATGAACTGGCTTTTAGACGCTAAGTAACCCTACACTTGTTTTTAAACATTTTCCTGACCGCAAAATTGTGTCATTTTCAGAAAGAAGCCCATAATTCAACAATATTTTATGGTTTTCATCAGTTTTTTTTTTCTTAAAAAAAAAAAAAAAGATAGAAAAAGAAAGAAAAGACAAAGAAAAAAAAAGAAAATCTTAAGCTCATTTTCATTGAAAGTTACATTTTGATATAGCCCTCTTTTCCGACAATGCATTTTGGATCTTTGAATTTGAGCACTGATTTTTAAAGCTCAGTGCTGCTGTCTGTAAATACATAGAAAAATTTTGAGGGTACATGCGTACCTTTGCTCCCCCCCCCCCTCCTTGAGTACACCACTGTCAGGGATATTACACAGGTGTCGGTATTTTCGGTGTATAGATGTTTTTGCGAAAATATTAAGGCTTTCTGTAGTTGTCCTATAATTAACCCATTAATGCCTGACTTTTTTTTCAATGGGAAGCCGGGAATAACTTTGAAAACTTAGCTTTTTTTCATGAGATTGTGAACGATGTAATTTTTGATAAAGGTCATATTAAAATTGCTACAGAACACACTTTACAATGGTTATGTGCTGCAATCTGTTAATAACGAAATGAAACAATACCAAGGTACTAATTGAACACTATTATTTGGTTGAAATGTTCATTTCGGGGAAATTCAGACCCTTTTTTGGACCGTCCCTAAAAAGAGACGATAGGCATTAATGGGTTAAGATAGATATTCTTTAAACATCGAGGCTTTGCATTATATGTTTTATGTATGGCAAAAAAGAGAAAAAAGAAAAAGAAAAGAAAAAATAGTTTCATAAAAATAAGAAGAAAGGAAGCTGTGAAGAAAATACTCACAAAAATACTATATGATGAAAGTTGTGCTTAAACAGTGATTGTGAAATGCAAAATATAGTAAATTGTTTTCTAGACTTAATTATCTAAAGCACTTTCTGAAACTTTTTTTATCCGCGCACCAGTAACAGTTAGTAACAAACTTTGTGAACAGGTGAGATTTTTTAAAAATTAGGAGAGAAAAAAAAAAGGAAAAACTCTCAGGTTAGGTGTTAAAGAACAGTCACAAATTTTTATTATGATTTAAATACAGCGAAATTAAATTGTAAAGATAAGTAATTGTTGTCATTATTATACATAAGTAGACGAGCCTTGGAGAAAAATCACCGAAATTGTGAGAATTAATCGTGGAATTAATGTAAAATATGTTTCACTTTCATTTATTTATTCACTTTGTTTTATCTTTTAGTACTCAAGTGCTTTTTTACTTTTTATGTTATTTATTTGTTTATTTTGGATAGAAAAACATTTCTTTAACACAGAGAGATGGCCTGGTGTAAAAACGTTGTGTGCTTATTTGCTATTTCTTAACAGAAATATATTGTAGTATCTCTATTAGGTCCAATTAATGTTTGAAGTAGAAATTACGTTTATAGTTGATGTAAAATAACCGTATATTTGCCTACTTAAGTTATAAATAGAATGATTGCTTATGCAGTAACGTTATAGTTTGGTTTAAACTTACTTATTAAAGTACGAATTCAAAAAAAAAAAAAATAATAATAATAATCCCCCCTTAACAGATAAAAAAACCTCCCTTTATTGTTCAAAATCAAGGGGAAAAAATCAAATCAAAAGAATCAAAGTAATTAAAAAACCCAATTCTAAGACAAAAGGTTTTCAGAAAACATAGCATAGTCAGCTCCTTTGCCAGAATTAGAGCGCACCATACATGAATGATAAAATTCATCCTTGGTATTTGATCGTGCTACGGTGTAATCAGAAATATTTCTCAATTATGCCCCGTAGAATGTAATAATTTTACATTCTGTGCCTAAAAAGAGTCTTCATGAAACTTTTGACGTTGTCTCATCATTAATATTAATTTTACATCAACTTCGTTAAAGTTATGAATTCTGCTAATAAGTGAACAAGGTTCCGCAATTCGACTTGCACTAATGCGGAATACTATGAAGAGTTTTCTGAAAAATGTAGCACTTGTTTTCTACATAGAACCGCTGCTGGTGAACTTTTTATAAGTGAGATTTCTTGTTCATTTTTGTCAATGATGATATTATGATAATGAAGAAGTTTTAACGGAAAATACCTAAATAGAAACTTCGTGACCGAAGCTATCTATGAAATCAGAATTATGCATGGAATTACATAGTGTAAGAAATATGTCGTCTGTCTGGAACTAAAATGAATAAATTCAAGGTATGTTACCAGCCATTTTGTCGCTGATACAGTTCTATCTATCGCACTGCTTCGACACTGTAAAATATAAATGTTGTTTTTACAGTATAATACAGTTAATTTTATTGTTATTTTACAGTAACAAATTGTAAAATTGCTAATTTTACAGTAGTAAACTGTAAAATTACCAGTTTACAGTAATAAACTATTAAATTTTTAGTATTACAATTTATTACTGTGCATGTTAGTTTCAAACTGGAACCTCTGCTACCAGTATTATACTGTTGTTCTTACAGTATAATGCAGCTAAATTTTATGGTAATAAACTGCGAAATTGCTAATTTTACAGTAATAAATTGTAAAATAGCTAGTTTTACAGTTTATTACTGCGATTTTTACAGTTTTAAACTGAAACCTCAGCTTTCAGAATTATACTCTAAAAGCATCAATTTATTTTTTGCAGTGAATAAGTCCGCAGTTTGCCAAGTTCTTCACAATTTTCCTTCCTTAACCGTTTTAGGATCATGGGACACATCTAAAAATGTAACTTTTGTGCTATAAATTATCAAATACAATTAATTTATTAACCCATTAATGCCTAGCGTCCTTTTTTAGGGGCGGTCCAAAAAAGGGGTCTGAATCTCCCCAAAAAAGAGCATTTCAACCAAATAAAAATGTTCGATTAGTACCTTGGTATTGTTTCAATTCACTATTAACAGATTGCAGCATATAACCATTGTAAAGTGTGTTCTGTAGCAGTTTTAATATGATCTTTATCAAAAATGACATCGCTCACAATCTCAATAAAAAAGCTAAGTTTTCAAAGTTATTCCCAGTTTATGTTAATTGCTGATTTTATTTCTTCTTATGAAATGACTTTTTAAATATTATATCGTAGGCAGAAAATCAGGGCCAAATTTCCCAATAGGCAAAGTAGGCAGCTGCCTAGGGCGGCTAATTTTTAGGGGCGGCAAATTTTACTTCAATCTTTTTTTTCCCCGATACAGCGACGATAATTCCAAATTATCGGACTTACCAGAACAACTACCAACATCGGACTACCAACAATAATAAATCGCCGAAACCACAGAGAATTCAATGTGGCGGACTTCCTTTACTCAGCTTAACCCATTAATGCCTAGCGTCCCTTTTTAGGGACGGTCCAAAAAGGGGTCTGAATTTCCCCAAAATGAACATTTTAATCAAATAATGGTGTTCAATGAGTACCTTGGTATTGTTTCAATTCGTTATTAACAGATTGCAGCACATAACCATTCTAAAGTGCGTTCTGTAGCAGTTTCAAAATGATCTTTATCAAAAGTGACATCGTTCACAATCTCAAGGAAAAAAGCTAAGTTTTCAAAGTTATTCCCAGATTCCCAGTTTATGTTAATTGCTGGTTTTATTTCATCTTATAAAAGGTCTTTTTAAATATTATATCGTAGGCAGAAAAAAAATTGAGTAAAAAAAGTATGTACCCTCTGGGGTCTATCGTAACTTTTAAGGGACGATTTTTCTTTCCTTAATAAAAAAATTATTTTTTACATAATATTTTTTTTATTATTTTTCCTGTCCATTAGACACTGTTTGTAGCCAGTATACAAAATATCTTTGGGAAAAAAAATGTCAGGCATTAATGGGTTAAGAGCAAGAATCTGAGAGAGTGTCACGCCTGTTATTCATGACATCTCAGATTTTTTCCAAAAAATTACCAAATGTATAGTATCTTATTGAAAGACCAAATCCAGAATGTTTTGTTCTGAAGTTGAGTTGTTTAGTTTTTATGGGTCCCTAAAGGTGAAGGTGCGGCATCAAAAATTAAGCGGATTTTGAAGATATGGAAGTTGCTGTGAGCCAAAACTCTCACAAGGAACTGTTAAACTCCTTCTTTTGTATATGGAATACGGAAGGTTGAAACTTTACAAAATTAATGTTAAATTTGTGGTAAGTTGTTGCCGTTCGGTCAGTATCGGTAAAATATGACATTTTTCATATTTCGGCCTTACGCAACTAAAAGCACGTTGAACTTTCCCCGGTTATTTATACATTATTTTAAAGTGCTTACACTGGTCTTTCAAACGACACTACTTTTGCCGTGGCAACTGAAATGTACGAGCTGTTTTTAGACCTCAAAAATGCTGAAAAACGTCAAAAATGCCTTGTTTTGATTGCCTTCACTGACCTTACGGCAGCAACTTACCACAAATTTAACATTCACTTTGTGAAGTTTCAACCTTCTATATTCCATATACAAAAAGAAAGTTGGAGTTCAACAGTTCCTGGTAAGAGTTTTGGCTCACAGCAACTTCCATGTCTTGAAAATCCTCTTAATTTTTGATGCCACACCTTCACCTTTAGGGACCCATAAAAACTAAACAACTCAACTTTAAAACAAAACATTCTGGAATTGGTCTTTCAATAAGATAATAAACATTTGGTAATTTTTGCGAGAAAATCTGAGAGGTCATGAATCACCTCATATGCTAGGCGTGACAGTTTCTCAGATTCTTACTCTTAATTTTTAGCTTACGGCAGCGACGAAGTACATTAACCCTCGTGGGTTCCTTGGGGTCATATGTGACCCCAGTGCAATTTCTGTTTAATATATTTTGTTAATCAACCATTTGTTTTTAATGGCATTTTGTGGCTTTTATTCTTCTAGTTTTCTATTCAAAATAATGCTATTATTGTGTTTTATTTTTCCCGAATTGCATTTTTTGCACATAAGACCCTTGGGGTCACTTCCCCAGAAGGCCAAAAAAAGAGGACGTTGCAACTTTTGTCCAAGAGAACTGGACAGAAAATGCATTGAAAAATGTCATAAGTGTTTGAAATTCACTTGCAAAAATCATATTTTTCAGGTCTGTAACAGATGTAAATAAATCTACAGTTATTGTAAGTTTTGCTCTAAAATTATAATTTTAATTCATAAACTAAATTTTACTTTAATTGTATCTTTTTATTTTTTGTTTTTTTAGCATTAAAAAGTGTGTGAACTTAAATAATGCATGTAACATTCAATAATTTTAATGAATTAATTAAAGGAAGCATTGGGGTCGTTTATGACCCCAAGGGTCTTGAGTGTAACTGAAATGGGAGTGACCCACGAGGGTTAAACACTCCAAAGAACTTCCCTGAACTCAAAGAAGGTTCCTCTGGAGCCAGGGCCGAATTTAGCTCTTTGCCGCCCCTAGGCAGACTTAAATCTGCCGCCCTCCTCATGTAAGAAGCTTGGAGAAATTATGTTATTATTTTTTGTTCCTTTCAAAAATTTGGTGAATTAAAATACTTTTTGTTTTCAACAATTATTTTTTGCATTTCAGTATTAAGGGTCTAAATAGTATTGAGGGCCACCTATTTTAAAATTTTTCATGAGGCAAAGATAAAGGTTACAAGTTAAAATTCACAAAGACAGAGCTCGGTTCATTTTTTCGTTTACAAAAGTATTAGGACATAAAAATGTTTTGTATAATAATAAAAAAAAAAAAAACATTTAATGTAAGCAAAACATCTTTAAAGATTAACGCTAAGCCAGAAGGCAGGTTGTTAATGCGTTATCTTGTTAATGTTTTTTTAATTAACATTCAAATGCAATACATAAATTGTAACAATCCAATTCTTGCGTTTTGAAAGGAAACTTAAAATGAAAAAGAAAACAATACATATTGAAATTCAAACAAATATTTTAAAGTGGGCACAGTAAAAATAATTGAACTGTGATCTACATGATGATGGCTAGCGCGAAAAAGTCAGTCTGCAGTGATTCAAAGCAAATGTAATATTTTTCATCGTTAAGAGCAAGAATCTGAGAAACTGTTACGCCTAGCATTATGGGGTGATTCATGACACCTCAAATTTTTCCGAAAAATTACCAAATGTTTATTATCTTATTGAAAGACCAAATCCAGAATGTTTTGCTCTAAAGTTGAGTTGTTTAGTTTTTATGGGTCCCTAAAAGTGAAGGTGCGGCATCAAAAATTAAGAGGATTTTCAAGACATGGAAGTTGCTGTGAGCCAAAACTCTTACCTGGAACTGTTGAACTCCAATTTTCTTTTTGTATATGGAGTACAGAAGGTTGAAACTTTACAAAATGAATCTTAAATTTGAGGTAAATTGTTGCCTTAAGGTCAGTGAAGGCCCTCAAAACAAGCCATTTTTGACGTTTTTCAGCATTTTTGAGGTCCAGAAACAGTTTGTACATTTCAATAACCACGGCAAAAGTAGTGTCGTTTGAAAGACCAGTGTAAGCACTTTAAAATAATGTATAACAAACGAGGAAAGTTCAACGTGCTTTTAGTTGCGTTAGACCAAAATATGAAAAATGTAATATTTTACCGATATTCAAACAGTCATAACTTCCTCTGCCAACAACATATTGATTTTTTTTTTTTTTTTTTTGCCAACGTCATACTCTATTCTTTGTCTTAACAGAGCAGTTGAGTCCTTTGAGGCGAAATGCTTAATTTTTTTTTAACAAAAAATACACAGGCAAAAATACATCTTTTCCCTGAGGCTCCAGTCTTCCTGATGAGCTCCAGAGGAACCTTCTTTGAGTTCAGGGAAGTTCTTTGGAGTGTTTAACCCTCGTGGGTCACTCCCATTTCAGTTACACTCAAGACCCTTGGGGTCATAAACGACCCCAATGCTTCCTTTAATTAATTCATTAAAATTATTGAATGTTACATGCATTATTTAAGTTCACACACTTTTTAATGCTGAAAAAACAAAAAATAAAAAGATACAATTAAAGTAAAATTTAGTTTATGAATTAAAATTATAATTTTAGAGCAAAACTTACAATAACTGTAGATTTATTTACATCTGTTACAGACCTGAAAAATATGATTTTTGCAAGTGAATTTCAAACACTTATGACATTTTTCAATGCATTTTCTGTCCAGTTCTCTTGGACAAAAGTTGCAACGTCCTCTTTTTTTGGCCTTCTGGGGAAGTGACCCCAAGGGTCTTATGTGCAAAAAATGCAATTCGGGAAAAATAAAACACAATAATAGCATTATTTTGAATAGAAAACTAGAAGAATAAAAGCCACAAAATGCCATTAAAAACAAATGGTTGATTAACAAAATATATTAAACAGAAATTGCACTGGGGTCACATATGACCCCAAGGAACCCACGAGGGTTAATGTACTTCGTCGCTGCCGTAAGCTAAAAATTAAGAGTAAGAATCTGAGAAACTGTCACGCCTAGCATATGAGGTGATTCATGACCTCTCAGATTTTCTCGCAAAAATTACCAAATGTTTATTATCTTATTGAAAGACCAATTCCAGAATGTTTTGTTTTAAAGTTGAGTTGTTTAGTTTTTATGGGTCCCTAAAGGTGAAGGTGTGGCATCAAAAATTAAGAGGATTTTCAAGACATGGAAGTTG
>JAXGGA010010825.1:0-45141 GCA_038373865.1 Uloborus plumipes
GGAATTTTAGATTTCCCCTATTCTTGTCAGAGCGGTCTTCGGGTTTCTGGGAGGGGCTCGTGCCCACCTCAGCTCACACGTGGGTTTCAGTGGAAGGAAAGATTTTAACTGAGATTCTTGTTTCTGGTTGTCCTGGGCAATACCCTCCCCCCCCCCCTCGTGTTGCAGCACCTCCAGAATTCAGCCTGAATCGGCTTATACTTTTAAGGTTCTTATATTAAAGACTACCATATATCCAAAGACATGGTTACCTTACTTTACAATTGCAATCCAACAAAAGAAAAATGTCGTTTTTTTTTTAAATGACGATATTCCAGATTTTTTAATGCAGCTATTACACTTCATTTAAAGACTTATTAATGTTACTTACTTTTTTGTTTTTACTATGATGTCAACAGTGAATGAATGCGCGAACAAAACAACTTCTTTTCACATGAACTTGTTAACTTGCGAATCTTTTCCTATCGTATGTGGCGGCCAAAAGATTTGAAGTGAAGATATTTTGATAAAGATGATCTGATGACGGTAGCGCGAGCTCATGGAGCGAGCGCAAACGTTCGATAAATAAATTGAAGATTGGTATAACAGACAAGGTTTTACAGTTGTAATCTACGTTAATAAAAGATATATTTTACACTAAATTGGTGAACCCGGACGTGATCTATACAATGTCTGAGCAAGGGTTATTAAAAAAAATAGCTGATTTAGAGTTTACAGTAGCGAAGCAGGAATTGCTTTTAAATGAAGCACAGCAGACAATGCAGGAGCAGAAAAATACGACTGCCACTGCGACGATGGACTCTCAAATTTCGCCAAGTATTGTGCAGCAGTCTGTTTTTAGAGTGACCGCCAAGCTTCCGCCCTTCTGGCCGGAAAAACCAGAGTTATGGTTCTCGCAGGCGGAATCGCAGTTTGCACTATCCGGCATCACTCAGGACATTACGAAATTTCACCATATTGTGGCCAACTTGGACGCAAGATATGCGGCTGAAGTTGAGGACATTATTAAGTCACCGCCAACAAGCGCCATGTATGAACATTTAAAGAAGGAGTTAGTCCTAAGGCTCTCGGCGTCCGCTGAGCAACGCATTCGGCAAATTCTCGATCAAGAAGAGCTTGGCGACCGAAAACCGTCGCAGTTTCTCCGACATTTAAAATCTCTTGCCGCCGGTTCGGTGGAGTTGACGGAACCCTTGCTTCGCACGCTATGGCTACAGCGTTTGCCTGGACACGTACAGGCTATTCTGCAGGCGCAGGCGTCACTTTCGGCTGAAGAAATGGCCAAAGTGGCAGATCGCATTCTGGAAGTCCACGTTGCACCTCACGGAGGAGTTGTCAACGCCATTGCCCAGGCAACCGACTCAAATATAATCAGCCGCATAGAGGAGGAGATGCGTGAACTTTCTAGGCAAATTACAGCAATAAAGATGGGGTTCCGATCTACACCTGAAGGTCGATACTCCCGTAGTAAATCTCGCCACCGCCAAGCACGAGAACGTAATAATGTGAGCCCGCGCCGATTCAGCCCTCGAAATTCCAGCCCTCATTTTAATACCGAAACTTCTCCTTTTTGCTTCTATCATCTAAAATTTGGTTCAAGAGCACATCGATGCAAGTCCCCATTCACATGGTCGGAAAACGAGAACGGCGGCTATTAGCGGCGACGGATAGCTGCCTACCTGAGGGAAGTCGCTTACTTGTGACGGACCGTTCATCAAAGATAAGATTCCTTATTGACACCGGATCCGATCTATGCGTGTACCCACGATCAAAAGTTATGAAACGGCTACCTATATCTAATTTTGAACTCAACGCGGCCAACAATTCAACAATAAGAACTTACGGATCAATCAATTTGTCGCTGGACATTGGTCTTCGGAAAATGTTCTCATGGCGCTTCATTGTGGCAGACGTTTCTGTTCCAATTATTGGGTCTGACTTTTTATCCCATTTCAACCTGTTACCTGACTGCCGCAATAAGAGATTAGTGGATGGAGCCACGGGGTTACATGTTCCAGCGCACACTGAACTGACAAAGCAACTTAGTATCAAACTTTTGAAGCACCGCCCCTCGCCATTTACAGAAATATTGGATGAATTCCCGGACCTCAAACGCCAGTCTGGAACACCTCGAGAAGTCCGTCACTCGACAAAGCATTTTATACGCACCACACCTGGTCCACCCGTCTCTTGTCGTCCACGGCGGTTGGCTCCTGATAGACTAAAAATTGCAAAAGACGAGTTCGAAACCATGATCAAAGAAGGAACTGCCCGGCGTTCCGAATCCCCATGGGCTTCGCCATTGCACCTAGCTCCTAAAAAATCTAATGGGTGGCGCCCTTGCGGGGATTACCGCGCCTTGAACTACCGTACAATACCTGACCGCTATCCTGTCAGGCATATTCATGATTTTTCGAATGGAATTAAAGGGTGCAAAGTTTTCTCTGTTATAGATCTAGTTAAAGCATTTACGCAGATTCCAATCAACCCAGAGGATATTCCTAAAACTGCCATCACAACACCATTTGGCCTCTTCGAGTTCCCGTTCATGGGTTTTGGATTAAAAAATGCAGGGCAGACATTTCAACGATTCATGGACGAAGTTCTCAAAGGTCTGGATTTCTGCTATCCCTATATCGACGACATTCTTGTCTATTCTAAGAATGCGGAAGAACACAAAACGCATCTGCGTCTGATATTTCAACGGCTGGTCGCACATGGCTTATTGATTAACTCTGCAAAAACCGTCTTGGGGCAACATACTGTCACTTTTCTGGGATATGAGGTTTCCGTCAACGGCACTCGGCCACTGCCTGAGCGCATCGCGGACTTGCAAAAGTATCCACTCCCCAAGTCAGCCCGAGATCTTCGCCGTTTTCTGGGAATGATAAATTTCTACAGGCGTTTTCTGCCAAACGCTGCCCGATTTCAGGCGCCACTTCATGAAGCAGTCGCCTCTCTACGCGGATCTCAACCAATTGCATGGAACCCTGATCTGGAAAGGGCATTCGAGGACACGAAAAAGATGCTGTCGGATGCGACACTTCTGTACCATCCCGCACAGGAAGCACCTCTGGGACTATTCACCGATGCATCTAACCATTGTGTCGGAGCAGCAATGATGCAATTCGTGGACGGAGGATGGCAACCTATTGGATTTTTCTCCAAAAAGCTTACCCCCATGCAAGCCGAATGGCCAGCATACTACCGCGAGCTGCTGGCTATCTTTAAGGCCGTGCAGCATTTTCGTCATCTTTTGGAAGCTCATCATTGCACGATATATACTGACCACAAACCCATCACGTTCGCCTTTCAGCAGCGACGAGATAAACTTCCACCGGTTCAGTTAAACCAGTTGTCTTTCATCGGGCAATTCACTACCGACATACAGCATATCAGCGGAGCCGATAATGTGGTTGCGGACACCTTCTCTCGGATCGCAGCTGTTAACATTTCGCCGGTCAACATCGACGTTTTGGCCAACGCTCAAGCGAACGACCCTGAACTACAGGAACTACTGTCATCAAAGAGCTCCTCCTTACACCTGGAATCTATACAATTTCATAATAGTAACACGAGGCTGATTTGCGACACGTCGCTGCCAAAGCCAAGGCCCTTCGTTCCGACACCACTTCGAAAACAGGTATTCAACTCCCTACACGGCCTCAGTCATCCAGGAACCCGGGCATCAGCACGACTAGTATCTTCCCGGTTCGTGTGGCCACGCATTCAGGGTGACTGCCGAGTTTGGGCCCGAGCTTGTCAGCAATGTCAACAGGCAAAGGTGGGGCGACACGTCCTTTCACCACTGAAGGAATTCACCTTACCGCAATCTAGATTCCGACACGTGCACATTGACCTGGTTGGACCTCTTCCTTTGGTGAAGAACTACAAATACTTGATGACTGCCGTTGACCGCTTTTCTCGATGGCCAGAGGCTTGGCCACTGGAAGGGATCACAGCCGAAGAAGTCGCCCACGCCTTTGTCACTGGATGGATCTCTCGATTTGGTTGTCCCGAAACCATCACAACAGATCAGGGGCGACAATTTGAGGCGCAATTGTTCTCGCAGCTAGGAAAATACTCCGGTTTCTGGCGCTCTCGTACCACAAGCTATCATCCGTATTCCAATGGCATGGTGGAACGTTTTCACCGCCAACTGAAAGCCTCCTTGATGTGCCATAACGACTCTTCATGGCTGGAAGCTCTTCCGATGGTTCTTCTTGGTATCCGCAGTGCCATTAAAGAGGACCTTAACGCATCAGCAGCTGAGCTAGTTTATGGAGAGCCATTACGCCTCCCAGGTGAAATGCTAACAAGAAATGATGATCAATCCATGGATGTTAGGTCCATGGTCGATCGGCTCCGTTGTTACATGGCCCGACTGCGGCCTGTACCGGGGTCACGGCACGGCATACGTCGAACTTTTGTACACAAGGACTTAGCTACATGCACGCATATGTTTTTAAGAGATGATACAGTACGAAACTCGTTAGTTCCTCCCTACTTAGGTCCCTACCGAGTGGTCGAGCGCAACGACAAAACGGTGGTCCTCAAAATTGGTGTCAAAGACGTTAGGGTATCCATCGATAGAGTGAAACCCGGTTACACACTTAACGATGAGCAGGATCAGGCAGCGACAAACCACTCCCAGGCTCTCCCAAACCATAGGCGGACTTAGACCGCAAATTCTGGGGGTGCAACAGTAGCAGAAATCGGGGGTGGGGGGGAGGGTGATTCCCTGGAAAACAAGCCAGTGGTGAAACCAGAAAACAGTTTTAAGCAGAGTTTGAAAAGACCCAGCCCGTCTGGGTTTTTAATCAAATATCAGGGTTTTCATTTCAGGGGAGTCATTTTAATTTCATTTTCTATTCAAACATTGCATACCAAACTACTGCTTGCTACGTAAAATTTTTTAAAGAGTCGGGAGCCATGAAGAGAGGTCACTGTGACCCCCTAAAGAATTTTTTATTTGGAAAAAGCAATGCTATACTGATTTTTTAAAATTAATATGATAACATATTTTAAATTGATATTGAATTGGATTTATGGATTTAAATAGGTCCTGTTTAGTTTGATCCTCTAAATATTCAAATAAATAAACAAATAACTCAAATTCAGATGCACAATTTTATTTCTAATACTTAATAAGTTTGCTCAGAAAGGAAGATGCCTTTTTCTGGACCACTTATTAACCAACACTAAATATCATAATAAACTCAATGTTATAACTAAACTGATCAGTACCAATTTCTAGACTTGATATTGATCAAAATATTTGTAATGTTTAGTTTTTTTCTGAAATAAATGTTTTCAATGTGCAGTAAATTGTGAAAAAAAAAAAAAAAAAAAAACCACTTCACCGACATAGTGTGTCATTTCAAGTGGGCCCACCCGAAAAATCTCGGTGAGTTTTTTTCGGGCTGAGTCCACGTCGGCGAATCTTGCTTTCAGTTTTTTCTCCATTTGATAGGCAGGTTTGGGATATTATCCCCAGGAAAATTTTTGATATTATATTCCTGAAAATGCAGTTTTAGACTGCCTCTGGAGCTGTGAGGGGGAAGAAAAGTTCACAAGAGCTTCCATAAAGTCCTAAAAACGCGATTATAGGCGATATTTGTAGACGCTCATTTAAGTTATGGGACCTATCTTAAGGACTGTCCCCGATCAATTTCTTGAAAAATAGAGCAAAATCGATCACATTCCCCACAACTTTTCGAAGTTGAAATTCCAAAAACGCAACTGTAGACAAACTTTGATGATGTGACGAGAGAGGCGTTCTGGTTCTCTCTCCAAGAAACATCTCGAAATACAAGTCCTAAAAAACGAAGTTTTACAGCAATATTCAGTAATGTTAGGAGGAGAGGTTTTAAGTCTCTCCCGCCTTAATTTATTTCAAACATTAGTTTTTTTTCTTTTTCAGATTTAATACGGAAGTGTGAGCTCGTATAATTGAAAGAGAACGGTGTGCTATACCTCTCATCCAATTGTCGTTCTAAAAACATAATTTTTAGTCTCATAGACGTCTTGAATGATATTAGAAAAAGGGATATTGAAAAGCTTGTCCAAATTTTTTTCGAAATTTACGTCCTAAAAACGCGACGTAGACCATATCCACATCCAGTAACAATGGGGATTCGGCACTTCTTAACATTTGAAACTATGGAAGAAACCTTAAATAATTTTTTAATGTTGTTAGAAGCGAGACGAAGTTGAGGGTGAAGAAAGGTACGAGGGGCTCCGATTATATTTTTAG
This sequence comes from Uloborus plumipes, assembly GCA_038373865.1. Classification (NCBI taxonomy): domain Eukaryota; kingdom Metazoa; phylum Arthropoda; class Arachnida; order Araneae; family Uloboridae; genus Uloborus; species Uloborus plumipes. The sequence continues at coordinate 6,257 of JAXGGA010010825.1, forward strand.
AAATTCAAGTCTTATAAACTTGATTGTAGGATTGTCCCGATGGATTTTTTGAAAAATGATAAAAAAACTCCCTCCCCCCTTATCTACCAGCTCTTCAATTTTTCATAATTTAAGTTCCAAAAACGCAATGTTAGACAATTTTTTATGCGGTTATTGGAGGGGGTTATGGGGCTCTACCCTGAAAATTTTCGAAATTGAAATTCTAAAAACAAAGTTCTTATGTGCAATATTCCATGGTATTAGAAGGAAGATTTAAGGTTACTGTCTTCAATCTTCCATTGGCGGCAAGAAAACTTGAAGTCCTAAGCATGTCAATTAGGATTTCAAAGCCTGCTGTGCCAAAAGGTTCACCCCTTTCGACTTTTCGGAACTGTGATTTAGAAAAGTAAACTTTTGACGATTTTTAATGATGGATAAAGGGTGGTTGAGGTTACCCTTATCCGAAAATTTTCCAAAATTGAAGCTTCAAAAACGAAATTTTAAGCAATTTTCGATCTTTTAAGGTGTTTGGTATTTGGAGGATTTTCAAAGGAAATTTTGCTAAATTGAAGCCTAGGTGACGAAATTTGTGATGCTCCGCAATAACTTTGGCGGGGTAGAGGACTTCCGAGAAATAACATTTTGAAAACTTTTTTAATTTCAGACGAAATAGAAAAAAAAAAAAAAAGAAAAAAAAATCAGGCAGAAATGAAATTAAAAACAAGAGGATAGGGTGAGAGGGGGGTGGCACACAATTAGCTGAATAACAATCTGAAGCTGTTGAAAAATTTAAGTGTCGAGATTTTTTCATTTTTGAAAGAAATTAAGATATTTTCTCAACATTGGGTATTTTGGTGCCTTTTCCCAAGGCGCGTTCTTTCCTTCTTCTTCAATAATAAAGAATATTTTTTTAAAAATATCAACTCAGCATTCAGGAGAAAGGGTGAGAGGAAGGGAGCACGATCATTGTGGGCCCCCGCCACTACAATAAGAAGTCCGGGGGAAGGAGGTACTTCTATGGAAAATTTTGAAAATTTACCTAAAAAATGCTGGTTTTCAGCTGATTTCAGGGCAGATTTTACTGATAAAGTTGTTACAATAGTCACGTTTTTTTTTGTTCTTTTTTTTTTTTAAATTTCGCCATGGTAGTTTCAAAGTAGAAGAAATTGTAATGATGTACCAATAAATACCCAATTATGGAGTATATACACTCATTCTTTAATACAGCACTGAATAATAATGTTCTTTTTCAACTGCATTTCTTGGCGAATTATACTTAATTTCATTATTTTCAAAACCCAACCAAAAATGTGGGGGGTGCGGCGCACCCCCTGGCACCCCCGTAAGTCCGCCTATGTCCCAAACCTGAACTCTTCAGCTGACTCAGGGTCTACCTCACCAAAACAAAATAATAAGCTGCCTGGCATCCTCAAGACTCCGGGCTACACTACACGTTCAGGTCGCCACGTCCGGTTCAAAATACCGTATGTTGGAGTTGGAACCATATACTACCCAGGGGGGTATTGTGGCGGCCAAAAGATTTGAAGTGAAGATATTTTGATAAAGATGATCTGATGACGGTAGCGCGAGCTCATGGAGCGAGCGCAAACGTTCGATAAATAAATTGAAGATTGGTATAACAGACAAGGTTTTACAGTTGTAATCTACGTTAATAAAAGATATATTTTACACTAAACGTATTTTGGACCATTGCGGCTTTCAAAATGTTTTACAACTTATATTATTTCGTAAAAAAAGATTGCAACAATTTCAAGAAAATTCTGAGCAACAGAACAGCAGTAAAATGTACTAAACAAGGTTTTACAGTTAGATTACATCAAACTAAATTACGAATACTATCCAGAATCTCTACCTCTTCGGAAATCCTTCGAATCACCGCCACTCATTTGTTTGTAAACAACGTCGCAGTAAATGATGCCAAATATTTAATGAGAAGTTATCATCTTCTTCTTACTTTTGTTTTTCTTGGCCGAAATGAATTCTAAAATCTGTGATTTTTCTGATAGTGCAATATTATATAACGTTTTCTGTCTTAGGGGGTACTTGTTGACTAAGGGTACTACTTGAATACACTTAATAATTAACCAGAGCTCTAAGTTAACTGGTTGACTTATTCGAATGCACCTCATTCTGGCGAACTTGGCGATAAAAAAAATTTTTATTCATCGTGAAGAATGTCGCTATTTAGCGGTAAATTACCGAAAATGTGCGCGAACGTGAAAGATGTAAACAATGTGTTTGGTTTCTTTGTTTCTGAAACAATTGTTTATTGATGACATTTTTGAAAATTTTTACGAAACGGGGATAAACTTAACTGAAGGTGTATACTAAGGAAACATCAGTTTTTATTTCCTAATTGATAGTAAAAATAATTTCGATATGAGGTATGCTCAACTCGTCATTGGACCTGCTGGATCAGGAAAGGTTAAAACATTTGCATCAGTATTATAATTTTGAAAATTTTTTTAAAAGTAATTCCAGTGATCTGACCCGGTAATTCATAGGTTCAGAAAAATGTAATCATAATCCATATTTAGTTATTGAATGTCACTTTCTTCAAGATTATGTTATTTACAATAAGGTAGAAAGGCTGAACACATTTTTTATTTTAATGCAATTATAGGAGAGAAAAGTAGATGAGGACCTACTGAAAATATGCCAGTTCATTTTTTAATGTACAGTAACTACCAAAAGTGTTTGTACAGCTTAAAAATTTACCTGTAGTGAAACCAAAATCCCCTGGAGCTAAATTTGAATATGAAGGCCAATGTTTTTTCACATCGTCTCTGAGTCATTCTTAACAAAACTCAGTATTTTTTTTTTAAACATTGACTGATTTTCTTCCTGAAGTGGGACATAAAACTACGAGACAGAAGTAACAGGCCACAAAAGTCTTCATTCACCACAATATTTTCGGATAAATTCCTAGTTAAAATTTGCTCTGTCCTTTTTTCATTATTCTTCCATTGCATTTGCATGAAAAATTATTTGCCTTTAATTTTTTACTTTTTACTCTGAAATAATCTAAGTACTTATTATTTTTGTATATGTCTTGTATTCATAAAAACAACAGACCCCATTAAAATTGTGATTATTTATCATAATAGTGGAGGGGGTGTGATAAATCAGCTTGAAATATCACTAGATTAGTTCCTTTATGTTGTTCCCTTGGTGTAGAATGTGATAAAATACTTTGAAAAAAAAAATTGTATAAAATTCAAGGTGAAAAGTGTCAACTGGCAAAGAAAGCAATGCGTGGTTAAAAGGTTTGAAAAATCTACTCTTAAGGCTGTAAAAGTTTCTGTAGAATTTAAGGAAACATTTACGTCTCAATTTCACCTGAAAGTGTTTGCCGAGTCCTCTGAACAGCTATTGAAAACTCATCACAATCAATGCAAATGCTTCTCAAATTGTTTTATCCAATGCTAGCAACCCTATAGTATGCAAATTAGGCTCAACCTATGAGTACTTAATGAGTTTTCTGTCATGACAACGATTATCATCATTATGTAATTAAAAGATTTTTAATCATGAAAGATAGAAATTTAGATTAATATTTGTACCGCATGCATTTTTGTACTATTTTTTTCAATTGTTCAAAATCTTTTTTTTTCATTTGCTTTGAATTTTTGTTTACAGTCTACTTATTGTTCAACCATTGTTAAATATTGTGAAGATGCTCAAAGAGTTGTGAAGGTTGTAAATCTCGACCCTGCTGCCGAATATTTTGATTATCAACCCATAATTGGTATGAGTTTTTTATATCTCATTTTTTAAGCCTTTAACAGGCACTAGACATTTTTCTCCTTAGTTTACCATTTAGACTATTATTAGAGAAATGAAGCTCATTTATGACCCATAAAAGATTTTTTTTTAATTTTGTTGTTGTGTCTATTATTTTTAAGAAAGGTGGTACCTAGCATATTAACCACCTCCCAATACAAACAATGACAGTTTACTGACTTATTCAATAGCAAAAATGTGAAATAAGAATGATTTCACTAGTAAATGCATTTTTGTAAAACTATTGGTTATTAGTTGTTTTAGAATGAAAAATATATTAATTCAACATAAAAATAAGTGATAGAAAAACTACTTAAAGTAAAAATTGCCTAAAATATGTCGTTTTTTTTTCATGAAACAACATAGAAAAATGGAGCAGTGTACAATGAAACATTACATGTTCAGGGGTCAATTCAGGATATTTGACCAAGGTCCTGATTTTGGAATTTTGTGAAAAATAGTTACGGCAGGAAATATTCCTGGTCGTTCTTTAAACTCGGATTTCTGTGAAGAGTAAGTTTTCGAGTGTGCTATTTTTCTGAAAGGTCCATTTTTGAGTGCCTAAATTTTGTGAAAGATCCCTTTTTGAGTTTCTCAATTTTGTGAAGGGTCCTTTAACGGACCTAATTCCTCTCTAGATTGAGCCCTGATGTTGTAGATAAAACTTTTGTGCATTTCTAATGCGTTTTCAGTTTTAGTGTAGTGGTAAAAGACCATTGCCTTAAAAAGGGTATAAATGAGTTTTTATTTGATTTCAATCATCTTTTTTTTACATACAATCTTACAAGAAAACCTTTTGTTCACTACATTTACTGTCTCAGTATCATAGACATTATTTTGGAGAGTTTAAAGACAACAAAGCCTTCTGGCAGCAAGTCCGAGTATACTAGTGCTGTTCTGTGCCATGTAGCTGCTAGGAGGGTTAACTATATTGTTGCGTACCATTTAACGCTTATAATCTGCACTCCCACTTTTCAAGGTGCCTTTTGTAGTGAGAGTTGACGCACAAAATTCATACACCGAAAATCAAACCCCACCTTTTTTTTTTTTTTTCAAAAATGCGCCATCCCTTTGTACATATTCAACAATGTTAAATTTAACAAATTACGGGATGACGTATGTGAAAATATACAAAACAACCCACATGGGTAAACATTCAATTTGGTATGTACACAAGAAAAATAATTTTGGTTAATAATAAATTAAAATAAAAATACAGTTGACGCTCGTTATAACGACCACACGTTATAAAGACCATGCCATTATAAAGACCAGTGGGAAAAGCCTCAACTTGATTCCAGAAACACAAAAATTCTACCTGTTATAGCGACCACCCATTATAAAGACCTATTTCTTTGGAACGGAGATGGTCTTTATATCGAGCGTCGACTGTATAAGTAAAATATTTACATAAAGGTAATGGAAAATATAAAGAAATAAAAAAATAAATGAAAAAAAAAAACAAATAAAAATAATACCCCACCTTTGCTGCATTTCTATCCACATCTTTCAATTAACAACCACTTTGTAATAAAAATTCATTTTCACAACAATTAGGGTTTGCCAAAGCGGGCCTGCCTGAAAAAACCCACTTTGTCAGTAAATTGGGTTTCTCCAAAATTTATTTTGTATTGAAAACATTTATTTTAGAAACAAACTAAATATTACTAATATTTTGATCCATACTTTGCATAGAAATTGATATTGATCAAATCAGTTATAATATTTTGTTGGTTATAACATTTAGGCTTAGTCAGTACCAGGTGCAGAAATTGCCCTCCTCCCTTCCTGACAGTTTATTACGTATTAAAAATAAAACTGCACGTGAATATCACTTATTTTATTTATTTATTTATTTTTTTTTAATACTTAAAAGATCAAAAAAGCAATGATTTTTCCAATCTATAAATTGGAATTAATATCAATTTAAAACATTCAATATTACAATGCAGGGTTGGCAAGGTTTTGGACAGAACGGTAAAAACCATGGTTTAAACCGTCCTGTCCAAAACTGTCCTAAACTGTCCAAAACTACATTTTTAGTACAATTTTATATTTTGAACAAATATCAAAAGCACAAAATCACACTTGAAGTTAAGACTTAAATTTATTTAATGGAAACATTTAAATATGTACATAAAAATATAAAAACATATATAAGATTTTCAGCTGATACTAATCTAGCTACTTAGAAGTTACTATTCTTCATTAAAAAATGAATTAGTTCTCATAAGTTTATATTATTTTATTTTTAATGCTAGCTAAACTTCTTTTAAATATAGATGCAAATGAGGGTGTTCAAAAGGTACAGTAATCGACTTAAATGCAAAAAATCAGTTTTGCAACTAATTAAAAAGATACACAACATTTGAGAATGTTACAGCGACATTTACTGAATATTTAATTATTTCACAAAGTATTAGGAATAAATTTAAAAGTAGTACAAATTATCTGCTTCAAGAGTTTTTTGACAGTACTACCAATTCCTGTTTTATGAAATTTTTATGCAGTGGAGTTATGAGTAAATTGTTCATTTTTTTAACGTATAATTAAAATTACTAATATAATTAAATATTGTCAAATTTTAATTAATTACAACTAATTAACACTAAGAAACTAAGATGTATGCATTATCAATATTACAGCTAATAGAAATTAGTCAGCTTAAAACCCTTTTGCCATGCTTTAGACAGTTTAAGACACTTTTGGACAGTAAAACCCACCTGTCCTGTCCAAAACCAGTTTTGGACGTCCAAAACCCCAACCCTGTTACAATGCTTTTTCAAAATTTGTTGAAGAGGAAGTTTGTTAGGAGGTCACGGTGACCTCTCGTCAGGGCTCCCCTGATTTTATGAAATGTAAAAGTAGGTGTTCGATGTTTGAATGGAGAATAATATTGAAATGCTTCTTGAAAAAGCCCAGGTTTTTCATAAAAAAAGCCGGGTTTTTTTTAATCAAAAACTCGGGCAAGTTGGGCTTCTTCAAAAAAAAAAAAAAAAAAACAGGTTTTTTTCAAATCCTGACAACAATAGAAGCTTTTTTCTTTTTTGTTGTTGAGGATTCTTGTACTCCTTTCCATGTTAAATAAGAATTAGTGCTGTTACAGAATACCCCCCCCCTTTTTTTTTGGTCATAACACCAAGATCTTGAATCTATACTTGTTACCAAATAGGAAACTTTCTACCTTAACCCAAATAACTAAACATATACAGTAGACGCTCGTTATAACGACCATTCGTTATAAAGACTATCTTAATATAACGACCGGTGAGAAAACCCCCAACTGTATCCCAATATACTCTATGTTCTACCTCTTATAGCGACCACTCGTTATAAAGACCATTTTCTGTAGGAGGGACACGGTCGTTGTATCGAGCGTCGACTGTATTGCTTTCAAGCTTTGTATGTTTTATCTTCTTTATTTTTACTAGCAAACCCAACTTCTACTTCTTTATTAATACGCTTTTGTTATATTTGAAGTTAAAAATCAACGTAAATAAAGCACAAATAAGGTAGAAAGTACAGCAAATAGCTATTTCAAGGCTACAATGGAGCCCCTTCATCAGTGCAAGAAGCTCAGCAAACGATGAAGGGGCTCCATTGTAGCCTTGAAATAGCTATTTGCTGTACTTTCTACCTTATTTGTGCTTTATTTACGTTGATTTTTAACTTCAAATATAGTTCAGCACAAAGCCTATTTGATCATTTTTCATTTACGCTTTTATTAGTTTCACATGTGGGTATGTATGTATGTAACTCTGAATAAAAGATAAAATTCACGTTCTTTGCAAATATAAAAGTAATAGATTTGATACTGTTGTTAATACTGAAGGCTAAACTATATTACATGTTGATGCATTATAAGTGCATGTTAGTTTGATTAACTCTAAAAGAGTAATTTTTAGTTTTTTAAAACTATAATTTAATTATTTTTAAAACTAAGCTCCTCTTTAGATATAAGGGAATTGATTCACTTGGATGATGTTATGGAAGACACAGACCTGCATTATGGCCCCAATGGAGGTTTGGTTTTCTGCCTGACGTAAGAACTTTTTGCTCTTTTTATGTTTTTTCTAACCAGGGAACCCTATGCATGGTGTAATAATGGAAAAATTTAAATAAATAGTGATTAGAAGATCATAACAAAACATTTTTTTTTCCTTTCCTGCATTAAGCATTTGCCTTTGTCCATCATTAAAATATCTACTAATATTAAAAACTGAGTATCTTTCTATCTATCTTTTTATGTCCTGCTTCTTTCTCCTGAACTCAAATAAACTGAAAGTTGAATCAGGCACCTATAGACTGGTATTTTTCCAGGCTTCATTAGTTTTAATTTGCATAAGTTTTAATAAAGGGATTATGAAGAAATTGAGAAAAATCTTTAAATTTTTGCTCAAATTTAACGCGATTTGTCCTAAATGATTGAATTCGAAATCCATTTCAATAAAACTTAGTTGATATGAATTAGTACTAATAATGATAATGATAATGAGAATTTTGAAGGAAAGCTGAACTAAATCAAACATGAAACTCATTAGCAGGCCAAGTATGTAGTATTTTAATCGCTAGCAACTTGTAATTTTTTTAAATATAAACTAGTTGAAAAGCCAGCTGCTTATATTAAAAACTGAGTATCTATCCTTCTTTTTTTTTTTTTTTTTGTTCAAGTTTTGTTAATTTCTTGTTTAGTTGTCTTGACATTTGTGGCCCATGCAGCACGGGGCCACAAACGTCAAGACTAGAACAACTAGTAAAGGCTTAAAAATGGGTGGCATTTTAAGGAAAGTCGAGAAATGGACGTTCTGGAAACGATGATTACAATGTTGTTATCTTTGAAAGTGAAGGAAGCTACAGCGACTGTTTCTGGTGACTCTTTTAAAAGTATCTCAAAACTTTTAGGCTACCCCCCCTCCAGTTATCAAAGACTCAGTTTTTATAACTGAGGCTTAGAGGGCAAATGATTTATGCATAAAACTGTTTTATTTTTTTCTTTTAATTTTTTTTTCATTGTTGCACTAACATATGAATTCCTGGCAAGAATATGTTGTTTGGGTTTTTTTTTTCTTTGGATAGTGGGTCTGGTTATTATCATTATTACTTTTTTTTCAGATATTTCATTGAAAATTTAGACTGGCTGAGTGAGCAGTTAGGAGAAGAAAATGATGATTACATTTTATTTGACTGCCCAGGTATGACACTACTAGCAGTACCCGCACGGCGATGCGCGTGCAATAAATGTAAAGGAAGTCAACTAAATAAATTAAGTAAAATTATTATATACTTTAATATAATTTAAATGTGCTCCACAAACTTTAAAATTCCTGTTAAATTTCAAAACAAATTGCCAAATAAATCAAAAAGACATTAAGTTAAATAAGTAAGAGGAGACATTAATTACTCAAATTTAGTCAATTTTCAATTAGTCAATTTAACTTAATGCGCAAATTTTAACCGTTATATAGCTTCAGGGACGAAAGAACAGTTTGTCTGGAAAATTGACCTAGTGTTTCAGTTTTGCGTATAGAGTGTAGCCTTGAAAATTGATTAAATGTGATTAATTAATATCTCCTGTTCTAATCAATGGAGAGAAAGGTGCTAAAACTTACCTTTTTCAGAAAAAAAGCCCTTTCCAACTATGTATAATGTTTGGAGGTGGGAGAAAGTTTTTCCCCCTCAACTAGGCAGAATACACCAAAAATGAGACTAATTAATTAATTTAAAAATAACTAATTCGAAATTTAGAATTCGACCTTCGAGGTGTAGTTCGCGGGGATAGATTCAAATTTTGTGCCAAGTTTCAGGTGTGTAGGTACCGTTCTAGCCTTCCATTACAAACAAACAGAGCCCGTCATCTTTATACAGTCGACGCTTATTATAAGGACCACTCGTTATAAAGACCATCCCAATATAACGACCGGTGAGAAAACCCCCAACTGTATTTCAATATACACTATGTTCTACTTCTTTTTGCGACCACTCGTTATAAAAACCGTTTTCTGTAGGACGGAGACTCGTTATATCGAGCGTCGACTGTATATATAGATTTTGATAATATGGTATTGCGCATACAACTATATCACGAAACTTGACCTCCATGGTTTCAGGTCAGATTGAACTGTACACCCACCTGGACGTGATGCCCAAGCTGGTCTCCCACCTCCACCAGATGGAGTTCAACATCTGCGGCGTGTTCCTGGTCGACTCCCAGTTCCTGATCGAGCCCTCCAAGTTCGTGTCGGGGGTCATGAGCGCCCTCTCTGCCATGGTAACCCTGGAGATACCCCACCTCAACGTCCTCTCCAAGGTCGACCTGCTCAGCAAGCACACCAGGAAGCAGCTGGAAAGGTTGTGAAGCAGCAGCCGAAAGCTTTGTACCATGAAATGAGTAAAACTAGGCAATGTTTAAAAAAGTACAGATGTATAAAAAAAGTACAAATGGGTCATTCCATAGAAATGTCAACCTCATCCAAAGAAAAAAAAAATACCTAAGTGAAAAAAGTATCAAAAATAAATAAATAAATCAATAAATAAAAATCATACAACATAGGAAGTTAACAAAAATTGGAAAAGTATTATAATTATCATTGAGATTAGCTATAATAAATAGTTTGTAGTGTGTTACTGCTTGTTACTCGATGGTTACGTTAGTCACGTTACGTTAGTCACACTCCATCTTGAGTAAAAGTGACACTTAAGACTAAAAAAATGAAGATTTAATAAATGTGTTTTATATTTTTAAAAGCCAACTTTACACATTTTCAAATATATCTTTCAATTTTTAACACTTGCTTAACTTTCAGAAATTTTTGCCTCACAACATGAGCATTCATTTTAAGGGTTGCAAAAATGTTACGTTAGTCACGCTGCTATTTTGGCTGAAAAAGTATCTACTGTCAGTAGTTTTGTTTTAAATTCTTAGCAGAAATGATACATGAATACCATGTACATTGTAAATCCACCAGCATAACTAAAAAATATTTTTTATCCTTTAAGTTACAAGTAAAAAACAGTTACAAAATCAGCTCTGAATGTTACATTAGTCACTATGGAATGACCCAAATGTATTAAAAAGTACAAATATATATAAAAAAAGTAAAAAACGTAGTTTAAAAATAGCTTAACTCAGCAAACAGCTGTTTCGGGACTAAAATACAGGTCCCATCATCAATACATAAAATCAGAAAAACAAGGTTCACATGCCAAAAACGGTCAAGTGAACAGGGAAATGAGAGACGAACAGGAATAAATAAGACCTCAAGAAGCGGGAACCTCTCCCGCTATCCGTGTGGTATTTATTCCGGTTCGTTTCCCATTTCCCTGTTCACCGGACCGTTTTTGGCATGTGGACCTTGTTTTTCTGATTTTATGCATTGATGATGGGACTTGTATTTTACTGTCCTGAAACAGCTGTTTACTGAGTTTTAAACTCTTTTTAAATGTATACATTTGTATTTTTCTAAACGTTGTCTAATTTTACTCAACTAGAAAGGTTGTTTGGTTGCCAAAGCTGGAAACTACCACAAGTGTAATATTGCCAAGTGGTTGTTGATATTTCTATGTTTACTACCTTTACATACACAGTGGAACCTCAGTAACTTGACACCCCAAGGGACCGCGAAAATATGTCGAGTTTAGCGGGTGTCAACTTATCGAGGTTTCATAATTTCAATTATTGTAGAGTTTTATGTATTGTTTATTTACAACATACCTATATGCAAATATATTGATTTCCCTAAGTCAGGGGGAGGGATCCCCCGAGGATAAATGAAATCTATCTCCCCCCGAGGATAGATTTCACCCAAATCCACTGTTACATACTTGTCAGCTCTACTGTTGTTAACGGGATGCTCCCGTTTTTTACCATTTTCTCCTTTTTTTTAACGTTATTTTTTTTTAATCATTGAAAAGGCTCAAATTTATGAATGTTTCTTTAGTCATTCATCAAATAGTTTTCCTTCCTTCTCAACAGATGGCGCCCATTTTACTGTAGTTCATTTTTTGAAACTTTCTACACTTGTACGTTCAACGAAGCACGTGCCTCGCCCATAGGTGCATCTTGGGTTTTTAATTTCAATCCTTTTGCATCTTCTAAATGTTTCAATTATATTGAAAGTTGGAAGTTATGTTTATAAAAAGTACCACATATCCACTTATTTTATTATTTTTTTTAAACTATTTATTTATTTTTTATTTTATTTATTGATTTATTTTTTATTCCCGATATTCATTAAATTGTTGTTTTTTTCTTTGGTGGGGTATGTTCTAAATTTCTAGCAAATGTGCTTTAAATTTTTGTATTTTTATATCTACAGGGTTGCCACAGGATACTTAAATGCTACTTTTTGCTACTTTTTTGGACACAAGGCGACTTTAGCTACTTTTTTATGTAAAAACAGGCCAAAAAGCTACTTTTTTTAACTGAATCTGCTTTTTTGGAGACTTTTTCCCCCCTTGATGTAAGTTTTCTTTTGAAACACCTGGAGATTTTCTTTCACCCATGGTTTTAAATAATTTTCATTTCAAGAATAAAACCTTTCCTAAATAAACGTCATGGGCTGCACCGATCCACTGCATCCAATCAACAAGTTGGGCGTGGCTTAAGTGATGCGAAAACAAAAGTCAATCTTGTATGGAATTGATTTGTATTCTTCGTACATTACTGATATCTACGCTTTTCCAGAAGCTGAAACCTTATACAGTGCGATGCAAAAGAGTAGACAAATTGCAAATATATGAATGAAAAGAAAACTATTCAGCAAAATGCTTTCAAATTTCTGCTGCAGGTTGACAATATTGTCCCAAATACGTGTGTGGAGTTTTTAAAAAAATAACCGAAACAAAAATCGGAAATTACAAAAAACCTTTTTTTTTTGCTGTTGCAAAAGTTTAGACAAAAGTCAAATTTCATGCAACTTGAAAGGTAATTGTTGGAGGAAAGGTGGGACTTTTTGCTTCGACTTTAAGGTGCAGAGATTGCTGAATGAATAATCAAACTTCTATATCTCTGTAGTTCTCGTGTAAAGAAGAAGAGAAAGTTCGGAAGCCGAAATTTGGAAATGAATCCACTATGCTGATTTTTCGTCTTTTAAATTGGCATGTGACAGCTAAGTGGATAAACAACTGAATCGAAAGGCCCCCCCCCCCCAAAAAAAAAAAAAAAAGAAAAAAGAATTGTGCTTGAGCCTCTTCGGAAACAGTGTCCCAACTAAGGCAGGAATTCAAGTGAAACAGGCGATCGCTAATTACAATCGCTGCTGGAAATGAATTACATTAGAACGTTTCTTGATAAAAACATCGTGATGTTTGCCTATGAAAAACGAGCTAGATAAAACGTCACAGCCTACTTGGCGAATAAGAGGAGATCACCGACTGCTTGTGAGCTCTTATTGGCTCCACCCGTAGTGACGTTAGTTCCAAGTTAAGTTCATGATAATGTAATTCACTTCCAATAGCGATTGCAATTCGAAGCAATTGCAATGGTGTTTCACTTGAATCCCTGCCTTAGCCAGATTTTAATGGTAGAAGTAGCACAGCTTATGCTCATCAAATATTTTCTCTAGTCAAGCTAATAGAATTATAATCCATCTAAGCCACCCAAATTTTAATAATTTTCATCAGAGAAAGAAACATTCATTTTTAGTCACATTTAGCCTCATGGCAATAGTGAAGTTCAAATAGGAAGTTCCAGGATAGCTCTATCGGAAGATAAATCCTTGATGTCAGAACGTGTATTGAATGACAGGCTTATTATAAGATGCTCTGAAGCGCCATTCTACAGTTGCACAATTCCAAATTGATAAGGAACTTTTAAATTTAGCTTATGGTGCATGCAAATCATACCAGTTCTACCTCGAAGACCAGAAGAAAGAGAATGAAGAGCAATTGTGAGATTAGAAAACGAAAATGAAAAAAAGTTGAAACAAAGAAAATAGAAAAAAAAAGCTGTCAAGTTTGAAGGGATCTGTTAAAAATTTAGAAGAAAAAGTCAAATTAGTAAATAGAGAGAGAAAGGAAACTCAAAAATCAGCTGATGTACTTTTTAAACAGGCAAACCAGAGGCTAAAATCAGCTATTGAAGCAAAAGACATTGAAAGTATTAGAATAGCTCAGCAGTATAAAGTTGAGGAATAGGGAAAGAGAGCATGAAGATGAAGAAAATAAATTAAAATTCTTAGTGAACAAAAGGAAAACTACTTTGATATAATCATTTTTCTGTAAAAAACCAAAAATATAGATTTTCGGAGCAATTTTTCTCTATTTATATGAGTATATTATTATTTTTTCTTTTGAATGACAGCAGTCTTGTAAAGTAAGCAACCTCGATTGTACTCTTTTGTTGTTTTTTTTCCCTCATTTGTACCTTTAATCTGATGCATTAGTTTAAAATACGTCTATTTTCTGAACTTGTTTTAAAGCATTACTCATGATTCAGTTTAGCTTGTCACATGTTTCTATTCAGCTTCTTTGCACCTTTTTTTTTTTTTTTTTTTTTGTGGCTACTTTTTTTGCAACTTTTTTTTATTTTGAAGGCAACTTTTTTGCAACTTTTTTAGTATTTTTAGGTGACTTTTGCTACTTTTTTATAACATTTTTCCTGTGGCAACCCTGTATCTACAACTTACTTAGTAGCTTAAATAAAAAATAATAAATAAATAAAAATAATAAAATAAAATAAATCCTCATTCAGTTTAAATTTTTATGTTCATGGCATTTGAAAGCATAGTATCATAATCTTAAATTAAATTATGTCGGCATGTTGCTAGTGAGTCATTTAGTGAAATCTACTGTTTTTTTTTTTTCTGTCAAAGGTTGGCACTTATGCTGTTAACACTTGCCAAAAAGTTAAATGACTGGAAGTGAAGCTTCATGTGCACATTCTCAGTGTAACTATTGGTACTAACATAAACATGTTGTAACTCCAGTTCAATATAAAAAATACATTAATAAAATTTGAAAAAAAAAAAAGGTTGCTTCTCACATGCTCAAAGTCATATTTATCTCATCTTTTATGTATTTTTTATTATTTTATTTTATTTCTTTCTTGCATCAATTTTTTTTCAAAGCAAGTGGAAATCAAAGATGTATATACTATTGTAATCTATTAATTTAAAATATGCAATAAAAAAAAAGTGCAAGAGTTTTTAATGTTTGTACAGGCCAATTGTTTCGCTGAGTAAATAGTTATTTTTTCCCTGATTAGATTTCTGGATCCTGATTTACAGTTACTTTTACAAGAAGAAGAACAAGCCTGCAAATGGGGGAAAAAGTTTTCAAAGCTAAATAAAGCTATTTGTAATTTGGTAAGCTTTTCCTTTCATTCATCGTTGTAAATAAATTTGCATGAAGGGGACTAGGTGATACTCGTAGAACTGTTTTGGCGAGGGTCCCATATTGCAAATTTGTCTAAGAAAATAGAGTAAGTACAGTCGAACCTGTTTATGTCGAACCTACTTATTTCGAAAATCTCTCTATGTTGAAATTTCCCTTCTTTTCCAGCATAAATTTAATGTTTTTTCTCATGTTTATCTCGAATGATTTTTCTCTAAAACCTCTATATCTCGAATTTTAACGACTCTCATTTTCGAATTTCATCTCCAGCCACCTTTATCAATGGTACAAATTGGAGACAAAAATCATCTTTTGCACAATCAATGCAAAGACTATGTTCGTACTTAAAGGTATGCATTAACTTGCTACCGATATAGTCATCACAATTAGTAAAACATGGACTCACAACATGTCGTACAGTAAAATATTCAACAATATCGATGCAAAACAATCTATTAAGTATTTTACTTTGTTCCAATTGCTTATTTTTGTAAACTTTATCACAACCTCATTATCTCGAAACCTCCGTATCTCCAATTTTTGTTCTATCCCATGAAATTCGAGGTAGACAGGTTTGACTGTATAACTTTCTAAAGCAGAGTTTCACCAAAGTGTGGTCTGAGGACACCAGCCATTATGCCAGGGGGTCTGTGTTGTTATTCTGCTAAAACGAAAATATTAAGGAAATTGAAAGATGAGTAATAATATTTTTTTTCAAAATGAAAGCATATTTACAGAAAATAAAAAAGTTCCTGTTTGCATACACGCAGGGCAGAGCAAACCCCACAAAACACTCAATTTTAACATAGATTTGATCCTTATTTAAGTTTCGGATGGATTTTTACTTCTATAGCTTAAAATAATAATGTTTAGCAATGAAAACTGGACAAGAGCTTTAAAAAAAAATACAACTCAATGAATAAATAAATTTAAAGGAAGGGGAAAAAAACATAATATGAAAAAAAATGATGAATCACATCAAGTTTTTTTTTTGCCTGGGGGGGGGGAATCCCCGCAAAGTTTAAATTTTTAGTAGGGGGTTCGTGGAGGTCTGGACTTTCGGAATCTCTGTTTTAAAGTAACATTCGTATTTTTGGGGTTGGGGGATTACCAACCGTTAACTCCCTTTGCATCAATGAAGGGACAGGCATTGCGAGAATCAATGGTCGTTGAAGGGAGAACATGTAGTTGCTGCTTAACATTGAAAAATTCAAAATGCTTCTTCAATGCAAAAGGGCTTCCTTGCAAACCTAAACCATATGTTGGCAATATATTTTACAATGGTGATCCACCCCAAGTCTTTAATAGTTGCAAATTTGCAGGGGCAGTTGATCGGTAGTTGTGACATGCATTACAGGAAGCTTTGGCCTTTTTGGTTACCCAACATTTCTTTTCCACTAAATATAACAAAAATCAGGTAAATTTGTTGAAATGGAGGCATTGTAATACATTATTAAGGGAAAAAGAACGAAATAAATAAAAGGTATAAAAACATAACCATGGTAACAACACGAAATGTGAATTTCCGTCGATAATATAATTCATTTCATCTTTATTTTCAATTTTATTCTCAAGCTTAATCAAGAATCTTTCGTCTTGCTCAAGGCAAGCCTTGAATTCCAGGATTCTAAAAACAATTATTACAACTCTCCTAATACTCATAGACATTTCAAACAAATTTTATTTTATGCTGAAAATTTCAAGCTTTCGAATGATGTAAGACTTGAAAATGTGCATGAAAAATATTTCTTCCTCGTTTTATCAAATTTATTTGAAAAATGAGCTTTAAATTAGAATCGGAAAAAAAGAACGAAATCCAATTTTGGAAAGAACGTCTTGAGGTGCCCACTCCCATGCTGTAAATATTATGGAAATCGATCGAACGGTTTTGGCCTTACGCGCGTCACAGAAAGAAAGACAGACCCACCTTGAGCTTTATTATTAGTAGAGATTAAAAGTATGTTTTAATACTAGAAAGCACACATAGTGGTAACTAAAAGATTTTTTTTTTTTTTTCATTTTTGCCAAGTCCAAAGAGCAACAAATCTTCCTGTGCCAACAGAAAAGTACCTTGATATTTTGTTTTTCACAGTTACATATTGTATGTTATAATTTTGTTCAAAAGCATTGTATGAAAGAGACTTCAGCTTTGTTATGTCTTTTATTTATCGCTAGTTTCTATTTTTAGCTTGAAAGTTTCAGCTTGGTTAAATTTCTGCCTCTAAACATCAAAAGTCATAGGAGCGTAGAGGAGCTGCTACTTTCGATCGACAATGCCATCCAATATGGAGAAGACGCTGATGTCAAAATCAGGGTGAGTGATTTCTCCTTACTTGCGTCACGGCGTTTATATTCTGCATACCCCTTAGGCATTTTGTAATGGGGCCATTCCAGCCTTACGTGTGTGACTTTTTGACACCATTTTTTTGCAAATAGCAATAAAAACCAGGACGATATTTTTTATATATTTCTTAGTGGTTGCTGTTGGAGTAACAGAAGATATGCAAAAGTTGTAATGCGGCATTATTTTTTTCATAGGACAATTTTGAATTTTTTAATAAAATTTTAAATACAGCCTTACGTGTGTGACTCGGAAAATCTGAAAATAAGCTATACCACATATTATTTTGTAATTTCCTGTGAAGTTTTAAAAGATAAATGAACGCTGATTTTTGTGCATGTGTCTAAGTGTACTAAGTAAGTATTCCACATATTTTTTTTTTCTAAACTTCGTAGAGTAGCAGTAAAAAATTTTTAGTTTGCCTTACGTGTGTGACACTAGAGCCTTACGTGTGTGACCGCGTGCAGCATGTCTTCATTTTGAAGTCAATTCAACTTCCACAACTGATAATTATAGCTATCAGCATTATATATGTGTCTGTATGCCTTTACCCCCCCTCCCCCCCCCCCTCTTCTAATATTTTTTGAGTGAGCAGTCCGATTTGAACAAACTTTTTTTTGTTCGAAAGATCTCGGCGAGGAGACCTCATTCTCACATTTAACTTTTAGATTTGAACAATTTTTCGTTCAACTTTGAACCGTTCAAGCAACCTGTCCCCCGTTAACAACTTTTGAGTAAACAGTCCGATTTGAACATTTTTTTTTTGTTCTAATAATCTCGGCGAGGATAAATAATTCTCACATTTAATATTTTGGTTTGAGCACTTTTTTGTTCAACTTTGAACCGCTCAAACAACTGGTCCCCCTCTAATTACTTTTGAGTTAAACAGTCAGATTTGAACAAAAGATCTCGGCGAGGACAATTCATTCTCATGTATGACTTTTCGAATTGCCCCCCCCCCCACCCCCCACGTACCCATTATCTTTCGGATGAATATTTTACCAAATTTGAAATTTGAAATTGGCAAACGGGAAAGTAGGCTCGTTCAGTTCCGGACGGAACTACTTGTTTAATATTTGATTTTTGCCCTAAACGAAAGATCTGATTTTGTTGGACAACGCTGCTAGTAAATAATTAAATTGCAAAGATGTGTTCACAAAATAAAGAATGAAGACGAAATTAATTCTCATTTGTATACGAATTATATATAGGTTATTTTAAAATTTATTTATATAACATGTTACATGTAATCAGAGGATATTAACAAAAAAGTTTAAATTAAAAGAATCGGTTCCTGGGAAAGTTTCTCAAACAAAGACCTGACTCTTAACCCTTCACTGCACGATTTTTTATATTTTCATGAAAAAAGTCATATGCTACCTTTTAATAACTCTGAGTTCAGGAAAAATGAAGAAAAATATTTATCTTAAAAATGTGCACCAAAAATGCTGTTTTAATTGTTTGTTCTACATATGGCACAAAGCACATAGCATATGCTTTGTATACCGATAAGTGTAATAATCTACAATGTGTTTTGTGCCATAAGTGGTACAAACAAATTTGCCACTAAGTGTATTAAAACATTTTTAGAACAAAGGAAATAATGACTAAACACACTTCTAACGGAAATGCAGACACTCTTTTTTTCAAAAGCAAGAACTGTAATACCTAGACTAGTGCAACTAACTAGTGCATAAACATCACACTAAACTGTTATAGCAATGTTCCAGAAGGGGCGTAAAACTCAGTTTAACTGCATTTAAAAAGTCATTGGAATATATGAGGGTTTATTTGGTTTGTGCCAGATCTGGCACACCGTGCAGTGAAGGGTTAAGGTAAACCATTCAAAAGCCTTACGTGTGTGACAGCTTTTAAAGAGCCTCGTTAAAACGTTTCTGCCGAATGGATGAAGATGTAAGTCAGGTTACAGGTGTTATGTATCAAGTTAATTTATGATATGAGATAGTTTTCTTTTAGTCCCCTAATTAGACCTTGGGGGGGAACTTTTCTTTCTTTTGCCTTACGTGTGTGACCAAAAAAAAGTAACCTGCATATATTGAGGGGTTAAAAACTTAGGAAACACTTTATTACAAAAAATATGAGATATAATCATACTAAAGGATCTGAGTTCATGATATTTGATAGTTTTTCCAGAAAAAAATTGATTATTAGGTGAAAAAAAATTTCTTACATTTTTTCACTAACAATGCATTTTTTTTTAATTTGTTGCAATGTTATTAAACAAGGCTAAAATATGAGAAACGAAAAATTTTATCTTAAAATTGATGCTGGAATCGAAAAGAGTAGATATTTTTTTGTCAAAAAATAAGGTTTGTTTTTGTATTATGGGGGGAAAAAAATTTGGTGTGTTAGGACTACTTTTCGTGGAATTGCCCAATGGCTCTAAAAAAATTTTTTTCAATATCACATGTTCGAAAGGAAAGGTCACCTCCAAAATAAATGAGTTGCTGACTAGGAAACCGCATGTTTCTGTTATTGGACCGTTCCAGGAAAAAGTTGCCATCTTGTTCTGTATGTGACGCTCATTTATTTCATTAATAATTTTAAAAAATATAGTTTAAAAAACTAAAAAATACGCTTTTAAAGTTAATTAAAAAAATATTTCACATGATACTCTGATTTCCCTGTAATTTTCAAAACTATTGAATATTTGCTAAGTTTACATGCACTAATAATACATCAACATGTAATATAGTTTCACGTTTAGTATTAATGATAGTATTAAATATATTACTTTTATATTTGCAAAGAACATGAATTTTATCTTTGTTTCAGAGTTACATACATATATACAAACAAACAAACTAACCTACATGTGAAACTGATAAAAAGCGTATTAAAAAGTAGTGGTTTTATAGGGTAATGAACGCAATTTTGTTGGTTACGATATCACAAACCGGTTTGGGACTTCTTGTGTAAGAAACTTTGTCCATTTTCTTTTTAAATTGCTATTTTTAATGAAATATATGAGCGTCAAGTACGGGATAAGATGGCGGTGTTTTCATGGAATGGCTCGATAGAATGTGTGTGGGGAGGGGGGGGGGGGGGAAGAATTTTTTTTTTTTTTAATTTCAAAAAATTCTTTTGAAATAAAAAAAATCTGTTTCATTTCTTTTCTTTTTATTTCTTTCTTTTTATTTTTTGGGGTTTAAATGATAAAAGTTAAAGTAACCAAATGAATGAAGACATCTAACCACTAGACAGCATTTGCTGTTTTTTTCTTTTTAAAACTGTACAGAAGGAATTTACTGTTTCTCAAATTTTTTTTCTTTTCTTTATTTATAGCTTTCGGTGATGAAAAGTGAAATTTACTGCCATTTATTTTGCTTTCAATGAACATGTTGGGTATTAAAATCCATTTTCTAGTGTGGAAATCATCAATTTACTTTTTTGTTGCAATATGAATCATTAACCCATTTTAAAATCCCTAATTTTAAAATGAAAATTTTTGAAAAATCTTTTTAAATTACATTTTATACTTCATAAATGGAACAAAGATAAAGTTTTAATCACGTACAGTATTTGTTGTAGTTGAAATAATAGATGATGTATAGATAGCTGGGCGTTTCTGGTAGCAAAAAAGTAGGTCACTTTCCTCTAATCTGATCTTTGAAGATATCAATGTTGTAAATTAAGAATAAAGTTTTTGCAAAATTGAACCAGCTAAAGAAAAGTATAATATGCTTTAAAAATCCGTTGTACCCAGAATTGAAAACTGTACTATGGATCTGCTACACGACAAACTTTAGACATTACCTGATGAACTGACTGGGGAAAGAAAGGTTCAAAAGTTTTTCAGGGGTGCTGCCACATGTGTAAGGAAACCAGCCAATAAGAAATGATCAAAAGGTATTGTTTTCAGTGAGGGGTCTGAAAAGAGGTGATCTATAAGTAGATCACTGAGCAGTAACAGGTTAACTTAACCTTTAGGAACCGGGCGGCACACATGTTGTACCATGTCTTTTTTCTTAAGAGGACGGAGTTGAAATTTTCATTCGAACCCTTTAGAGCCGGGGATTTTTTTTCAAGGTTTCATACGTCTGGTATGACAGTTCATACCTTCTCTTTTCAATAGAAAAAAAATTTGTCGTACTACCTGGGTCGAAAGAAAAATTTCCAAAAAAGCAGCCCGGACCCAAAAGGTTAACGAATAAAAATCCTATTTTCTTCTTAACCTTTGTCCCAATGACATACAACGTTCGGAGTAGGGGTGCGACATCGAAGGCAAAACATCGATGTTTCAAGACGTCGATGTTTCGAAATTAAGACATCGATGGTATTGATACATCGACCAAAAAACATCGATGTTTCAAAACATCGATCTTTTTTTATAAAAATTACTTACACATTTAAATGTACAGTAATACTGTCACTCCCTAATACAGTGTGCCTCTTTATATCACTCAATTAGATTTATCTTTTGTCTCCTGAAAAACATCAACCGTATGATATCGATTTTTTTTTTCTGAAATATAAAACATTCACAGAAAGAATAATAATGAAATAAATAAAAATTTTTAAAAAATGGCGAAAGCAAATTAGAAATGTTAGTGTTATACTGTTGTTTTTACATTATAATGCAGCTAATTTTATGGTAATATTGCTAATTTTACAGTAATAAACTAAAATTGCTAGTTTTACAGTGATGAACTGTAAAATTGGCAGTTTTAGTCTATTACTGAGCATTTTGCAGTTTTAACCTGAAACATCTGTTGCCAGTATTATAACTAGAAACAGCTCAATCCGTTGCAGACTTTCTGCCTTTGTGATAGCTTAAGTATAGAAATATGCAACTCAATTATTGCACTCAATTTTGTATTTTCAACTGAATTCCATTTTCTTCGTTTCAGTATCCCGATGAACTAGATGACATGGAAGAAGGCTGAGGAATACTGTCGAAGAAATGATCATTGTTCAACTATTCATATATTTTTTAAATAAATCATTTATTTACTTAATTTTTAAAAAGTTATCTCTTTGTTTTATTTATTTTGTTTTTTTAATTATGGTGTGAGAAATGGGCGGGATAGACCATTCGCCTTCCCTCCTTGTAGTCAGAGGAGTCCTAACGGGAGGTTACTGCGACCTTCCAAAAAATTTCCACATCAAGCAAATTCTGTCTCGACAACTTGGTAAATTTGAAAACGTTATTACAATGTTCCTTTTCATTAGTTGTAGGAGAATGTGGGGCAAAGTGAAATAGTTAAGATAACAGACCTGTTTAAAAATGAAAAAATTGGAAATTTGTTCTGAAAATCCATGTACATAAATAAGGAATAATGTATTTTGCAATGCAACTTCTGTTGAAATGTTATTTTCCCATTTTTGGCAGTTATTTAGTAACTTCAAAAAAAGGTGGAAATTTTTCACCTCAAAATTTCCATGGGGTAAAGTGAAAAAAATTTTTAATGAAAAATTGAACTGATGAGTTACAGTAATTTTCTTCAAATGAATTCGTAAATAAACAAATGAATTATTAATGAAAAAATTAACGAATAAGTAAATAAATTAATTTATATATGAGAAAAAGAAATGAATGAATAAAATAGAGAATAAATAACAAAATGAGCAAATTAATGAGTAAAAAAATATGAATAAAGGAAGAAATGCGTTCATGATTTAGCAAATAAATGCATAAGCAAACAAAACAAACTATTTCACTTTGCCCCGCTTGCACTTGACAAATTAGATTGAATTTTTTAAATTGAAACGTGCCAATAAAAACTAAAAAACTGCACTGGACATCAGTAGATCTCAATTAATAGTTTCAATGATAATTGCAAAAAGTTATCACTTTACAATAACAATTTTTTTTTCAAGACCATGAAGTTTTTCAATGAAGGTATCAAATTTCGAAAATGAGTTATATAATTGTTTTCTTTAATCTTTGGAACTATTTATTTCTTGACTGGAATAAACTATATGTGTAGCAACTTAGTCGAAATATTGCTAGGTGGTGCTGCAAACCGTGAAAATATTTTACCACTTCTCTTTGCCCTATTTCACATTGCCCTACTTATATCCACATATTTTATCATTCAGCAAAATTTTGAGTTTCATTCGGTAGATTGAGAATTTCGCCTAGTAGGGTGATGTTTCGATAACTTACTGTATTGGTTAGCATAAAATGATACACCGAATCCTGCTCGGTTTTTAATTTTAAGAGAGCTGATTAAGTCTCCTTTGAGGTGCTTCAAATTTTCAAAAAGGCATTTTTGGATTATCTTTTATTCTAGCCAGAGGGGAGGTTTAGGGCTCTCTCAGCCTTTGTAAACCAAGATGTGTAATAAAAGATATGAGTCATTCCAGCGAAAATGGTACAAATCATGTCCGAGACTTCAGAATCTTTTAAAATCAGTTTTAATAACCACCACCTATTAAGTGTATTTTTTATTGGTTCTCCATTTAATTTTGTGCCATCAAGTATCAATTGATTAGGTAAAATCCATTTAGAAAAGACACAAAAAAAATTATCTTTGTCAGAAGGAGGAGAAAATGACGTGTCCCAGCTTCAAATTGCTAGAATTTTAAATGAGATTTAAAATTAAACTGAAATGTAACAAAATAATTAATTACACTGCATTGCACAAAAGATGCTTCTGACACCATTCCTGCAGTTTATATACGCAAATTAAAAAAAAATTTCCCCAAAACACACTATTATTTATCCATGTCCCTAGATTTTCTATGTTTTGAATTGTCCACTCTGTTACAAGCCTTTTGGAAATAAAATAAACATTTGCATTCAATCTGATATATATATATTTTTTTATTAGCTTGCTACATTGAATTATGTAGTTAACAACCAGGGTGAGCCTCATTCTTTTCTTATGGTAGTTAATTTGAACTGTTGGATGTCCATTCTGTTAGAGTCGATTTCATGATGAAAAAAATAAATTTTTTCTTGAAATTACAGACAGACTTAGTCTTAGGCTGTTTATTCCACTTTATGCTGGTTCTGTGATTCTAAAGATATTTTTAAAGGCTTATTTGTCCACTCTGTTATATGTCCATTATGTTAAACAAAGTGATCAAAATATTTAAAATCCTTTCATAAATGAGTCATGTACTAGTTATTTACACTTCATTATACACAAATGAATGGAAAATCAATAAAAAAATGATTAGTTGGTGGAAAAATTATTTAAATTGATAATCTTAAGTAAAGAGTTTCAGACATGATTTGTACCATTTTCGCTGGAATGACCCATATACAATAAAATCAATCGCCCTTCCATTGAAAAATTTCGATACTGAATTCAGGGAGAAGCGATAGTGGAAGTGAACAAGGGTTGCTGTTTGTTGCCAACATTTGCCACTTTCATGAATTTTTTACTGGATTGGCGATTCTGTTCAAGAACATTTCGCTTATCTGATTGGCGCTATGTTCAACATCCCAACGCCAAGTAGACAATGGTATCGCCAAAGGTCATACTGCTTTGTTTAATTTCACTATCAGTTCTCGCTGAATTTACTATAGATCCTCCCTTGCACCACTCTGCCAGTTTTGTTCCTCATTTTACAATATTATGGCTTTTGATGCTGTTTAATTCAGTTGGGTAACTACATTGCATTTAATGGAGTTGGCGGAGTATTTTACATTTAATAGACTAATGATATGCAATACACCACCAGCTAATTTATTCCATCCATGGACTGCAGTTTCGTGCTTATTATCAACGTGGAATAGGATTTAAACGAGCTGGCGGCAAAAATCCTCTTATACAACAAAGAGAGCCGACAAAAACTGGTAGCTATAAGGCCCCTATATATACGAGCCGGCGCATCAAGATTAAGTTTCACCACTTTGGATCCAACGCGTGTTTGTGTGTTTGAGTGGTTGTCTTTTCTGGCCAGTAATCGCGTTTTGGTAATTTTTCACTGTGAGCAATTATTAACGGCACGCGGATTTGGCAAAGCTTAGCAATGTGCCAAAACTTTTTTCTGGTAACCCTACTCTGCAACAATGAAAAATTGAAAGTAAAAGTTAAGGAATTGGATCCAAAGTGGTGAAACTTAATCTTGATGCGCCGGCCTGTCTATATGGCGGCTCTAGGTAGCTAATGTGAAATTAGATCACCAGTGAGCGACCGCACTTGGTACGGTACAACTCAAAAATTTTTAGGCAAAGCTCGGGTAGAAAGCATCAAGTAACCGGCGCTAAGGCAGAAACCATGCAATACACCACCAGCTCGTTCACTGCAGTCCATCCATGGACTGCAGTTTTGTGTAGCCATGGGTGCCACTCTAAAAAATGTCAAGGACTGAAAAGCGCGTGGCGTCATTTCGCAACACAAAAATATTAGCGCGTAATATGTTTGATGCTTCATACATAAATATATTGCTTATTTTTGACATTGCAATGAACTATATAATAAAACCAAATTGTAATATTAACAATAATCTAAACCTTAAGAATATTTCTTCGCAATGTAAAGAGCTTTTTAGCAAGAAACTGCTATAAGTAATTAAGAATTAAATACCCCCCCCCCCCAAAAAAAAGAAAGAAAGAAAACAAAACTATACGTTACTGAAGAAAAAAAGCTTTTGACTTTATAGTTCATATTTAAAAAAAAATTAAAAGGAATCTCTCAGCGTTCAGGATGAAACGAGAGCGGAGTTTAAGACTTCACCTTGTTTCAATGAAGGCGAGCTTCAAGATGCAGCCATAAAGAAAAGGATTAAACAGTTGCTTCTAGTTTTTTTTTTTATTATTTAATTTATTCATTTATTTTATTTTAATTTATTTTTGAAGAATATGAATGATATTTTTAAAAGCTGCATTTCTAATATTTACAAAACAAATTCACAAATGGTCCGAAATTTTACAAAAGACGGAATTCCGTCTCCCAGACGGATGTGTGGCAGCCTTGCGTGTATCATTTGGGTGCATAATAAGCACCTTACTGCAGTCCATAGATGGAATAAACAAGCCGGTAGTGTATGGCATGTTTCTCTCTTAGCCCTGTCGTAGGGGCGGTTATTTGCTGCTTTAGACTAATAATAGTCAGTGATAAAATATAATGACTTTAAAAAATCATCAGTAAACAAACCTCAAATTTTCTGAAATCCACTGGTAAAGGCATAACACACTGAATCAAGACAACTACAGAGTTAGACTACTTTATTTTAAAAATCTACAAATCGAGCATACAAAAAGTTATAAAAGCATGTTTTTGCTGTAGTTAAATAATGTACAAGTTTTCTTGCTTATTTTCAGATCTTTTTGTTAAGTAAAGAGAGTACAAATGTGTGTATTTATACATTTATAGAAAATGCAATTTCAACATTCCCATATCAAAATCATTACAAAATAGTTTGAGCTAAGTATTCTTGAGCACTCTACTAGACTTTGTATATCGGCATGTAGAGGTTTTGGAAATATTTATACAATATTTAAAATAGTATTGTTACAGTATGAAGGGATCACCATTACTTACACTGCCTGTGTAGAGACCATTTTTGAAAGTTAAAATGCCCGAAGCAATTAGACCACGAATGGCCACGGTGGGTGCAAAAAACATACTTCAGAACATCCTTCCACATAACAAATCAAAATAATAAATAAAACTAAATGTTTTGTAACTCTCAGTTATAGCCTCAGTTGACAGGCGACCAATAAACAAGCAAAAAGTTTTTTTTTCTTCTTTATTTAAATGAAGTCTCTTTTCATGTGAAGGGTCTATGAACTTGAACTTACAGGAGGAGTGGATTAAACATCTGGTATGCAGGACACCAACAGAAAATCCAACATTACTGCTCAATCAGCTTCAATAAGCAAAAATTAGGGAAGACTGAGGCACGTTTACGCGTTTTTTTTTTTTTTTTTCAATGATTTTTCTAATTTTTATATTTCAAGTTAGG
Organism: Uloborus plumipes; assembly: GCA_038373865.1. NCBI lineage: Eukaryota > Metazoa > Arthropoda > Arachnida > Araneae > Uloboridae > Uloborus > Uloborus plumipes. The sequence continues at coordinate 33,597 of JAXGGA010010825.1, forward strand.
AAATTTTAGACGTTACCGTCTTATTAAACAGTTAATAAAATTCAAGTTTATGCATTCATTTTTTGCCCTGCTTGAGTATTTAAGAGTCAAAAGATATAGATCAATGTCTGTAGTGTAAACTTGCTCAGTACCCGAGCGTGTGTTACTTACAGAAAAGCATATATTTCATTATTTTGACATCTCACTTAGTTATACTGTTCTCAAGGATTAAGGTCAGCTAATACTCATATATTTGTTTATTTTTATATAAGCATTCTTAGTTCACAATAAGCTTCAATAAGTTCATTACAAAATTTACTCAAATTGGCAAAAAAACAGGTTATCTTCCCACAAATGCTATATCAAAGCTCAAGTAACACTAAAAAAACTTGTGAGAGTACTTGCTACGACTAGCATCAATCTGTTAAGACTGATGACGCACCAATTATAGCAAATTTTAAAAAAAAAGGGGGGGGGCACTGCGTAAATGTGCCCCGTTCTACCCTACTAATAACAGTCATGTTATTGTTCTTAATTCAATATAATAAATCGGGGTCGTTATGGTAAGGCGGACTTGTAATCTAAGGGTCCCCGGTTCGATCCCAGCCAATCAAAGATCCACCATCTTCACTAATGGTGGCTGGGGGACGGTAAAAATGCTTGTGGTCACTAAGTCCTCCATGTGAATAGATACTTCTGATGGTACTGGATACAGGGTTTTGCTCGGCTCCTGGTCGTAATCAAAAGAATGGTGCATTCGCTCTTCAGGGCCCCATCCAACCAGTTAAACCAAGTGTTGTGGTTGGTACAGGGGACACTGAAGTGAAAAGTATAATTATTTGGCGAGAATATAGAGTAGTAAAAATACTTAGAAAATTGATTTAATGTAATCCTTTAAATATTAAGAGCTTACTCTCAAGTATCACAAAATTTCATACCAGCAAATCTATCAAGTTCATGATTCTGAAATCTACTAAAATACCTACAATTGTATCAAACTTGAAGGCAGTACCTTTATACAAGAAAAGTTTCATTAAAAAACTTTATGGACACTAAAATGTAGTCAAAAATCACGGGACACTTTTAATGTTGACATTTTTCGAAATTTGAGATGTATGAAACTCTTTGTTGGGGGGGGGGGGGGACAACTATTTATGTGAGGACAAAACTATCAGAATTTAATGTTAATTTCACATAGACAGCCACATTTAAAGTTGATTAGATGATGAATTAAGGCCCAGTTATATGCAATCACATATTTTTTCTTTTGACAATAATGTATAAAAACAGCAACTTTTTACAAAAAAAAAAATAGTGAATCAACTCCATTGTTTAGGAAAAAGATCACTAAAAACTATTTTGCTCTTCAAAAAAAACAAAACATTGGCATACATGTGATTCTTCAGCTAATTGGCGGTCAACTTGATTGGCAAAACCAAATTCTGTGCTTCTACCGAAGTGACTTAAAAAACTCACCAATCCATTTAAAATTTCCACGATCTCTTGACGAAGACAATGGGAAGCGACAGCGATCTACCCAGCTTTAAAAGTTAGCATACTTCGCTCGCTTGGTTTTGGTTAGAAATTTCAATTTGAAAAAATAAAAAATTAACCCTTCACTGCACGATTTTTTATATTTTCATGAAAAAAAAATCATTTGTTACCTTTTAAATAGCCCTGAGTTCAGGAAAAATGAAGAAAAAAATTAATCTTAAAAATGTGCACCAAAAATGATGTTTTAATTGTTTGTTCTATATATGGCACAAAGCACATAGCATATGCTTTGTATACCGATAAGTGTAGTAATCTACAATGCGTTTTGTGCTATAAGTGGTATAAACAAACTTTCCACTAAGTGTATTTAAACATTTTTAGAACAAAGGAAATAATGACTAAGCACACTTCTAACGGAAATGCAGACACTCTTTCTTTCAAAAGCAAGAACTGTAATACCTAGACTAGTGCAACTAACTAGTGCATAAAAATCACACTAAACTGTTATAGCAATGTTCCAGAAGGGGCACAAAGCTCAGTTTAACTGAATTTAAAAATCATAGGAATATATGAGGGTTTATTTGGTTTGTGCCAGATCTGGCACACCGTGCAGTGAAGGGTTAAATAAGATAAAACAGAGTTAAAGAAACCAAAATGATAAGAGTTAAAAATAAAAAATCATAAAATTTTTTACTAAATCCATTTAATAGCACTTTTGCTTATCAAACCAGTCACAAATGTCAAATATTTTCAGCCAAATTGGTTTGAAAGTAATCACATGTATGAATTGGGCGACCTGTATGTTTTTCTCAAGTTGCTCGATTTTTATGGGTATTATAGCCAAAAATTAAAATTTATTATTAAAATATAAAAAAAAAGCAAAAGGAAAAAGGTCAGCAGTGCTTTTATTCAGAAGTGGGAACTTATTTTTGAGAGTATTAAAATTTTTAGCGATATGTTTATAATATTGTGCATATGATTCGAACTCTAATTATGAAAAATGCATTTTTGCAAACAAAACACCCTTTTTTTCTTTACAGTTATTTGTATCTAATCTCTTTCTCCAGGCAAGCAACTATAATTTTGATGTACATTATCCAACAAAGAGCTTTTATACTTCTAAAATTTGAAATTACACTGTAAGTAGGAATTTCAATTGGGCATTCAGACATTATGCATTGTTGTGCATTATCAGCTGAGAATTAAAAAACGTATGCACTCTATGATCATTTGGCAAAATTGTATGCTAGACAAAGAATAAATTTTTCTCCCCTCTTTAGAAGGCAATAGGTAAATGAGTAGAGAGACTTTATAAAGTGATAAAATGGTGGGAAAAAAAACTTTTACATTCATGCCATGGTTTGAAAAAAAAAAAACCTTGAAATAATAAGAAACAATAAAGTTTTATTGTGTTAACGATGGAATTTCAGATGCTTATTACAATTGCTATTACAATTTCTGAAAATTTGTCAAACTTCTGCTAGAGTTATTGTGTCTTTGCTTTTAAAAAAATTCAATTTGTACTTCAAAATGCTAATTTAACTTAAGAAATAAAAATTTCATAAAATATTTATTTTCTAACAAAAATGGCATAAGAAAAAGGCCACTATAAATCACATGTTCAACAAAAACAATATAAATGATGCTTTCACACTAGCAAATAAAAAAATGACAGGTAAATATTACAAATTTTTGAGTTTTAAAAACTTATCTACAAAAATATCACTGAAGAATTTTCCCACCGTTAATGTTGGGAATCTTGTACTTCACGAGCAAAAAAGTGAATATCGTTTGACGTTGGAGAATATCTGCAGCATTGGCACTTCATATTATTGCAATGTTATCAATATATATATTGCATTTCTAAACAATAAATACCACAGACACACGCATACACACTATACCTCATAATCACCTTTAGGCTAAAGTTTTTTTTTCTCATCACACATCTAAAAGTATATTTACAACTACATAAAAATGATTCAAATCAAAAAAATATTTACAAATAATTCAGGTTTTGAAACAAACTCATAAACACCAACTTTATCCTCTGGGAAGTTGGTACTAGCTTCACATACAAAAATACTAACAACATTTGAGCACTTTTGAGTAGCGTTTCACAAAACATAGCTCTATCCACCCAACACAGGAAAAATAAAAACTCTTCACCAGTGTTTAGCAGTCTTTTCTGTATCACACAGCTTCTTTTGAGACAACTAGAGAAACTCCCCCAAAATAGCGATTGATCTTAAAAGACATGCAGCAATCTACACACTGGACGCAACTAGATTCAGTCCGAGTGGCATGAAAAGATGGGAAGATTAAAATCCGATTAAAAAATTACACGGTATGGGACCCCAATTTGGGAATCTGAACGACCCAAAACTTTCTTTCTGAATATTTTTTTCGTATTAACTCCACCCCAGCTAGATTTGGTGATTAAAACAGATTTAACGATTTTAAATAATTATGTGCACGTGAAAACCACAACTGCTAAAAAAAAGAAAAAAAAAAGATCTGCCAAATCAGTTTTAACCACCAAATGTGTAGCTGCGGTAGAATTAATACGTAAGTACCTTTTTTCTTTAATGTGAAATTTTTTTTAATTGTTAATAGTATGCAACTACTTGCTGAAAAAATGTCATTTGCTACTTTGGTTTACGTTTCATAGATACCTTTGCATAATTTAGCCCTTTGCTATCATTATTTAGCAATCTTAACATCCGCCTCCATTTTAGGATATTTGTTTTTATTTTTTCATTAATATACAATACAAAGCATATTAAGTAAAAAGCTAAAGTTATTTTTTGTATAAAGAAGATTTATTTCTTGGACATGTAAGGCAATAAAAGGCAACTTATCTCCAATCAAATCACAGTATATTTTCATTGAGATTGATAGGGAATAAAAACGAAATTTGGCTCGAACATAAGCGAAATTCAGGAAAAACTGGTTAACATCGTAAGTACAATAAGTTTAGCTCTTTTTGAGATAGGACCAAAAAATACCAATCTAAAATTTAAAACATTTGTCTCAGAGCATTTTATTCAGTGTCCCATACCGTACATAAAAAAAATCTTGTTTTAATACGTAATAAAATATTAAAGTTATTAAACAATTTTTAAGGATGTTTCATTAAAAGTTTTTATAAAAATTAGTGCATTTAGAAAACTATTTTTGAAATGACTGCCTTGACTATTCAGGCATATTTCAGAGTACAAAAAAAAGAAAAACTGCATCGACTGATGCATTTGGAAGACTAAACTTCGTCGACCAGTATGCTGACAGGTTCGTGATTATTGTTGACTTGATTCTGTTTGGAATTTTCTTCTGGCTGCTTTTCCAAGACAGGTTTCGGCTGCTCGTCACATTTTTTCTCTAAATCCCTGATACGCACTTCCTGTTTCAGCACAATACTCTTTAGCATACGAATTTCATCCATTATTTCATCCAGCTTTTCTTTCTGTAAGAAGTTAAAAACTTTCATTAAAATCTACCACTTATCTTACAACTTACTTGCCAACCTTTGACGAAAAAAAAAACAGTAGCATGCTTTTAAAGATATGAGCATTACATTTAACATGAAATTGGATTTATTTTATTTTATTAGTTTTATTTGTTTTATTTTGTTATTTTTATTTACTTCATTCCTTTTTTTTTTCTTTAAGCTAATTAGTAAGTAGTAGGTAGAGAAACACAAAAATTTAAAACACATTTGCTTTAAATTTAGAACATATCCCACCAAAAAAAAAAACCAACATTTAAAATAAATAAATAGGAAAAAAAAACTGTCTATTTGCGTATTGCGCGCCTGGCAGCCACGGATGCTACCATTTGAAAAAGGGGAGATAAGTTTAGGATGCGCACTTTCCGATGCCTTCAGTTTTTGCTCGCTTGCTACTTCCTCTGCATTTCCCCCCTATTTCGAGACAGTCTGAAGAGACTTGGCGCATGCGAAGATACGACGGAGGTTTCGTGAAAAAATGTTAGACAGTAAGTGGACGTGTGGTCATTTTTATTTAAATAACTTCCAATTTTCAATGTGATTGAAAAGTTTACAAGATGCAAAAGGATTGAAATCTAAAACCCTTGATGCAATTTTTGACGAAGCACGTGCTTTGTTGAAGTGCACGACTAGAGTTTCAAGAAATGAACTACAGTAAAACGGGCGCCATCTGTTGAGACGAAAGGAAAACTTTATGATGATTGACAGAAAAAACATTCCTAAATGTGAGCTTTCTTTGAGTTAAAAAAAAATAACTTAAAAAAATGGGAAACCAGGAGGCAAGGGTAAAAACGAGTCTCCCGTTAAAAACAGTAGAGTTGGCAAGTATGTTTTACAATTACGATTGTTAATCATAAAAGCACGAGTAAAGTCGGGCTGTCGGGAAAAGGAACCAGTAGTACATACACCACAAACAAAATTAAAACATCCAATTTTTATACTTACGGGAACAGTTTCACTTTTTTCTCTGGATTTTGAAGGCATTCTATCTAAAATGTTTGATTTGCTTTTAGAGAGTTTGAACTCTTGAGCTTTAGGTTTGTAACCATCTTTTAGGCTCATCTGTAAAAAATGATAAAAATGACTGAGTTATATTAACGAAGTAAAATTTGGAATTGATTATAATTTTTTTACTATTGTTTTTAACCCTTTAAACACCATGTCTTTTATTTTATGACCACTAAATTTTCTTTTGCCCTCTAAGTAATTAAGTTGGATATTTTGAAATCAACTTTGAGCTGAAAAATTAAGTTCCTAGTTTTATTGATGTTTTATTACAAAAATTCTGGGCTGTAAATTCACCCAGTAAATTATATAAAAGCGGAATTTCACATTGCGGCCACTCAAAGGGTCAACAAATACTGTAAAGGCCTTTAATTTCGCGGGCCGTAATTTTCGCGAAAATGAATATATCGGTGATTTCGCGGGCCGAAAATTTCGCGAATTTTGCGTGTACAGAAGCGAAAGTTGAAAAAGTCCAAAGTATGTCTTTCGCATAAAGCATTTTAAGATTCAAGATTGATTATTCAAGAAATAGCCAATCAAGTATGAGCTGCCTTCTGTTACTTATATTCGAGAAATATAGTTGTATATTATTCAAGAAATAGTTTTGTCAAGAGGAGGCTTGTAACTGTGCAATAAATCATAAAATTTTGGGGTAAGTGAAACATTTCTGATTTTTTATTATTATTTGAGGCGGGGAAAAATAAAATTCGCGAGGCCTAAATTTTCGCGATTACGAAGGGCTCGCGAAAATCGCGAAAATTAAGGCCTCGCGAATAAAAAGGCCTTTACAGTATTTAAAATAATCTAATAGAGATTGAAGGTAAAAAAAATAAGACAAAAGTGATTTCAATTGATGAAAAAAATAATGAAAGTCTCATTGGCGGCAAGACAAAACGGATGTACTCAAACTAGAAGAAATGCTTTGGAGTCATACTATACAATAACTTGCAAGAATGTTAGCAATAATGAGCAAAAACTCTCTACATTGGAGATAGACAAACGTAAGTCCAATTTCGTAACTTTTCAGGAGAGGGCGAATACAATTTCTTTTGCGGCACCGCCCTAAAAATGTGCCATTGGGTTAGAAAACATGTTTTGCAAAGTTTTAGCTTAATCGGATAATATTAACACATGCCTCAAAAAGGGTAAAGTTACGAAAAACAGCAATTTTTAGCAAAAATCTTAGTTTTTCCTCTGTAAAACCAAAACTATTCATCTTCGAACCTTTATTTTGGTCTCATTTTGTAGGAAATTCTATTCTCCATAAGTGTTATCTCATTCATTTTTAGTAAAATGTCCAGAGTGTTTATCTGGCATTTTTCAGTTTAAATAGTTGAGTATATAAAAAATAAGGAATTTTCATGCAAAAACCAAAACACATTACATTATTCAATTACATTTATTTGCTTATTGCTGGTTTTATTTTGTCAATTAAAAAGGGATCGTTGTTTTTTTTGGCAGTATTTTAAAAATAAATGCAACAAATTTCTGAGTTAAAATATGGGAAGTAAGGGAGTTAAGAGGGAAAGCAAAGAGTTAAAATGACAATAGAAGTCCTAATGCACCTTAATTCTTACACTTAAATTATATAACATTAAAAATAACCTTATTTTATGAAAATAAATTCTCAATTTAGCCTTCATATAAATACAATGAGTATTTAAATAAAAATAAGGGTGTTTTCATTTTTGTGTGTATAGGGGGGGGACAATATTTGTCACCCCAGGACACCCAAGTGCGTAAATCAGTCTCTTGTAGGGGGGGGGTGAAAAAGTTTCGGGTAGAGAAAATAAGGAGTACCAGAATGGGTTCGGCATCTTTACCACCAGCCCACTCTTCAGCTGATATGGCAGGAGTGTCGGAGAGTGTGTCCGGGTAGAGATCATCTTGAAACAGTTCTGACTGAAATGAGAGAAAAGAAAAAACTAATGAATATATAGATAAGTCAAAGTCCCAAGCAATGAAATCCACATAAGCTAAAGACGTTTTGCATACGAAAGGTTTTTCAAATAAAGACTGATCACCAGACCTAGATAAAATCAGACATGTGACCCAAACAGGATGAAAAATACTGAAACGACGTCTCTGTGAGAGCAAATACAAAACTGTCGATATATTATACCGCACCTGCAAGTTCAAACATGGGCTTTTGGTTCTATACAGCCAAACATTTTAATTGGATGCATGAAATTAATGGGTAGATGTTAAATTTAACTTGTGATGCCCATTCTTTTTGTTCTGCACTCAGTATTTTGCAATTTCAAAAAATACTGAATTCAGTAAAAATACTGAAAAATCACATGTCTGTAAAATTTAAACCAGTCTGAGAACTCAAATAACTTTTTAAAAAATTTCTGCAAAAAAACTGCTGTACTTCTCCAGAGTATTATGCCACTGCAAACAGTAAAACTATAAAATTGTACATTATACTCTGTTACTCTAAAATAGACATATCAAATTTAGAAATTTTGTGTCGTCTCCAAGGAAATGGTACGAACAAAAATAGCTCCACTCTTTTTTTTTCTAATGCTCTGTTGTTGAGGCATTTTATTTATTTTATGTTCATCGAATTAAGTTTTATGCCTTTTATTTATATCCTCATATCTCAGTTATTTCTAGACATCTTCTAAAAAATCTAGACGTACATAAATAAAGCACACATTTCTAAGAAAAAGTGCTATAGAAATGTCGATTTTTCAGTTGAATAATAGTTTACGGGTGAATATCAGGAAAAGTGCTAATTTAAGTCACAAATGAATTTCTCAAGCACTTCCAAATAAAAACCAAAATTTTTTCTTTTAACTTATTTATCTGTTTTAAAAAAACTTTGTGGCACTAATTTAAACTTTAACTAACTTTTAATTAGTCTCTAATTTTATTTATGAAATAAAAAAGCAGTCAGGCTGTGTAAGTATTATTATATTCTAAGTAATAATTATTTTCTTTTTAAACATAAAAGGTAGTGAATGTGTTTACTTTTGTACACTAACTGTGAAATCTGTAATATTTGCCAGATCGGTAGCATTCTCATCATGTTGGTAACGTTCCAAGACAACCTCCCCCCCCTAAAATGGAGGTAAATGTTCACCTTGATCATGCCCCTATTAAAAAAAAAGTTACTAATGTGTATTTGAAATACCCTATTAATTTTATTTTCTGAGTATCTTTAAAAATTTAAAATTTCCATGGTCAAATTGGCACTTTTCCTGATATTCACCCTTACGCACAAAGCAATTTTAATTGTTTGTATTTAACCATTGTTGCAAAACCTAAGTGGGAAAAAAGTCCACAGTAACTATGACAACTCTATGGGGAAAAGTGCGGAGAGTGGGAGATGAATTTTGCCTTAACACACCAGCTCTTGTTGCAAAGAGTATTATAGTACAGTACCACTAGGCAACCAGCATGTTAGTTCAATTACATTTACACTTTTTTTCAGTATCATTGATTGGGAGCTCCTCAAAATTAGGGATCATCCTCTTTTTTGGGGAGGATCCTCTTTTTTTGGCAATTCTGGGGCAGTAACCTCAAGCCCAAGGGTCTTGTGTGTAAAAAATGCAAATGAGGGAACAATAAAGAACAATAAAAAAAATAATAGAAAAATAAATTTTGCATAAAGAACAAAAAGAATAAAAGTCACAAAATACGGTTAAAAATAAATGGTTGATTAACCTTTTGGATCCGGGCTGCTTTTTAGAAATTTTTCTTTCGACCCAGGTAGTACGACAGTTCAACCACAGATTTTTTTTAATTGAAAAGAGAAGGTATAAACTGTCGTACCAGACGTATGAAGCCTTGAAAAAATCCCCGGCTCCCAAGGATTCGAGTGAAAATCTCAACCCCGTCCTCTAAAAAAAAAGACTTACGGTACAGCATGTGTACCCCACCCAGCTTCTAAAGGTTAACAAGATACATGAAACAAAAATTGCATTGGGGTCATATACGACCCCAGGGACTCATGAGGGTTAAAGAAAACAGTTCATACTTTTCATTGTTATCAGTAAAAATTTCTCAAGTTCCATAGAAACAGGAAAATAATTCTTGTTATAATGCCATCATAATTCAGTAATAATTTTATAAATGTAAAGGAATCAACAAAATTTTCTTAGAATACTGTCGATTGGTTTGCATTGCAATGATTAATTCTACTTTGGATCGCAATAATGATAATATTAAAGATAATAAGGTAATTTACCTTTCTAGGAACTGTAAATGTTATAACTTCACAGAATCCCTTAGAATGTAGTTTGTAAAACCTAGAAGACAAGATTTTTTTTTTCTTGCAACATTACAAAAATCATTCAAAAGCAAATTCATCATGCTGAAAATTATTTAAAAACTCTTGCTCTTTTGCTTAAATATATCATAAAAATATAATTCTACATAAGAACATCTATAGTTTAAATCGTTCAGCTTTAAGGGGTAGTTTTATGAAACACAGCAACAAAATTCAGCTTTTCGAGAGAAGTAATTGGTGATTATCCAATTTAGATAAATGCATGAGTTTCAGTTTAGATAACACACAAAAATACCTTGGATGAAAATTGAAACGTTGAGTGCAAAAACAACGTTTATCAAGAATCGCGAACTTTTCAGGAGAGAGAAAAACACCATATTTAGGCATTTAGAAGAGGGGCCCTGCTTCTTTCAAATTACTAACCTTGCTGATGCAGCTTTTGCACTCAACATGCATCTTGTCCAAAAATACTTATTTCCATGAAAAACAAATTTTCGTGGCTCCAGTTGTTTTTGCTCTCACCAGAGTTCAGCGTTACATTATGTATTCGATAGTTATTTTTTGGAGTATGATATTTGCAACATAAAATTTATATTAATCATATTATTACTATTCATTTATTATAAAAATAATCAAACGTTAATATACTACATTTATATGATGTACCGGTCTATCATTACTATAATAATATTCCTTTTTAATTTACATTCATAAAATCATTAGTCATGTAGCAATTATAATATAGATCAAGAATTCCAAGTAAAAAATTAAACTGATCAAGAAAAAGGAAAAAGTCTTATGACTTTGTACTTATTAATGCATGTTTTTTTTATTTCTAAAATGTATAATTGTGTAAGCTAGCAAAAGAAAAATGAGTAAAGCAGTTAATACTAAACTAACTGCATTAAAATCTACAAAAATTTAAAGTAAAAGATTAATTCTAAAATACATATAAGCATTACATATTACAATAATCAATAAATTATTCTAATATAAGTTATGGTTTTCAGAAACTTTTTCATGTTTTAATTTTACACTTTGTGTGATCTTTACAGCGCACATATATGTATATGTAAACAGTTTTACAGGCTATATGAATTTAATAGTCAACATCCAATATGATAGCCAATATCAGTACAAGTTATGCTATATTTTATTGCTCTAACATTAAATTACGACATTTTCCAAATGATTGCAAAAATCATTCTTAATGAATACTATTTAAAATACAAAATTTTTTACACAAAATTCAAGTTTAGATATAACTAATAAAAGAAACATTAATTTGAAGTTTATTATAATAATAATATAAGAAAACAAACAAC